>JAHZNP010000856.1:0-34351 GCA_020615345.1 Triops cancriformis
AAACAAACTGCACCCAACCCCCTGCACCGCCAAAAAAGTCGGTGCTGCAAAACCTCCACTTTCTTGCACTTTCCTAGTGCTCGCTTCCCATGGAAACACGACCGGCGTCAGAGAACCCGCGCCGGCTTCCCAAGGAAACACGCGGCACCCGCACAGTGCTGAAAAGTGCAGCACCAGGTTTCCCAAGGAAAAACGCTATTACACGCTCTGGATGTTCACTGTTAGCAACAATGAATGTTCCCAGCGCGCGAGTGACTTTCAGGCTCCGGAAATTCTTTGTTAAGAACAGTGTATGTTCCCAGCGTGGGAGTGGCTAAGGTACACTGGCAAGGCCGTACCCAAGGGGAAAAGGGGGTTAGAACTCCCCATTTTTTTAAAAAAAATTCATAATGGCAATCATGGGAGAATGTCCAAACGTGCAAAAAGTGGCACATTAAAGCCCCTCCCGAAACTTTCATAACCCCCTCCGAACCAGAATCCTGGGTATGGCCCCGTACATGGGATGCCAACAATGAATTTTTCCCCTCGCGGGAACTGCTTTGATTGTACGAACTTCGGAAGCCTCACACGCAAGTAGTTATAGTAGTGTTTTTCCTTTTGGTCGTTTTTTTTCATTTAAAACTATTCTATTTATGTTGTGGTTAACAATACGCGTACATTTACTCCTTGTTCTCACGGTGCAGTTTATCGCGAAAGATTCGTCTTTTTACCCAGTGTTACCCTTGGGTAAGACTTGTAAGTGTGAACACGGTTTTCCACGTGGCGAACCCGCGCTTCGAGATTAATCGCAAGACTTTCTTGATGGATTTTTGCTTCCAGTAAGCATGTTTGACTCCAGCATGCCGGGTTTAATTGGTAAAAGTGTGGTAAAGAGAAAAACAATGTCGCCGAACATTTTCTGAAAATTCCTATGGACATTATCTCCGATAAGACGCTAGTTACACTTAGATATAGGATACCGTAGGCACTCAGAGAGCCAAGTTAAGAACCATGGGGGCTATGAACCGGTTTTGCCGGTGCTGCTTAGTATTTTTCCTCTCTGGGTTTTCTTTTACTTCTTTTTCCGAGTTTTTTTTTACTGTGCAGCATACACGCTGGTTTTACGCCTGCGGCACATTATGACGCGCACAACCTGTAATAATTCCTTCCCTCTCCTTCGTGCTTCCTCGCTCGCTGTTTCTTTTACGTCCAGGCTTTATTCGTTCATTTCTGCTTCTCGTTTTTTCTCTCTCTTTTTACTTTAATAAAGACTCAAAATGTTTCAGGCTTCCTCTTCATGGCGTATCTACCACCACACCCACCCACGAGTGAGCAACTAACAAGTACACCTGCAGCTGAGATGGCGCTACCCAGCAGCAGCACCACCAATACCTTCAGCGAGCTCCCGTCCAATACTTTTCACCGTGTCATACAATTACAGCTAAGCCTTGACTTACGACGAAGTGTAATTTCAGTAGTAACTCAGGGGATTCTCGTTACGGACGTCTGAGCTCCTATATGTACTCTAGATCCTTTTTTTTCAAAACACAAACCACACGTTGTTATTTGCAAGCAACAAAGAAATAAACACATGAAAATATCAGAAAAAATACACAAATATATAAAGTAAACAAAATTAGGATTAATCGACTGAAAGAAAACTAAAGACAAGTAAATTAAAAATGAATACGAAACGAAGGTTGAAGATAAAAGCGAACATACGAAAATAAAACTTTAATAAAAAAAATTCTTGAGTGTTGGTTAAAACTCACATTTGCTGCAAGCTACCTAACAAATTGTTCACAAAATAAAGTGTACAACAAGTTCTGTTTATTATGGCTAGCGATGGCCATTATTTGAAACGGGATCATTTTAGAGCCATAAACGGCAAATGACCCATTTTGGAGCAATTATTTTCAAAATATGACCATTAGATCCCATTTTGTAATTGCACAGCATTCGCATCTGGGAATTAAGCGGACAGGGTACCAATTGAGCATGACGCGCGCTATTACATGATTGACAGTTACTAATTCCGCGAACAATGGCTAAAAAATCATCTGTTTGTGACGATTTCCTAACACTCCAACCGAATATGGTCAAGTTTCAAAGCGTGTCATCTATTGTCTCCAACTGTGAGTGTTCGTCACTTCGTGACGTCAATCCGGGAAGAAATTATTATTTTTACTGAAAAATAGCCAACAAACATCGAGAAACGATTGACAATAACGTTCACGTTTTCCCACTAACCTAACAGAAAGTTAAAAAACATTGACTATTTATCTTTACAAAATGCACTGCAAAATAATATAATAATCAAAACAATTTTGTGAAATCGCTGTTACTCTAGTCTAATCGTAAGTTGAATAACTGACATTAAGTAGTATTACTCGTATATATTACTCGTAAGTAAAAACTGCAAAAAAATAAAATAAAGTAAACATAAATCATTAAATAAATAAAGTAAACATAAATAATTAAATAAATTAAATAAAACTAAATCGTTAAGGAAATAAAATAAAAATAAATCACTCAACTTAACTAACTGAAACTAGAGAATGAAAAAAATCCGTTTCACCGTAAACGACAGTAAATCCATTTTGAGAAGGCTTAACTAGGCCTTAGTGCTTTAACAAGTACATTCTTTCAGGCTCATGACAGTACAGTACGTGTCATACAGAAAACTAGTCAAGCAAACGTCCTATACGCTATAGGCACGGCACTTGCGTGAGCGCCGCCACTCCACGAACCTCTGAGATGTCTGTGTAGTTCGCAGAGCTACAGCAGCTCACGAATGAGAACATTCATTGTTACTCAAATGCCGTTTTCTCAGAACTCAGAGCAGCTTTGGCTCGGCTGGCAACCCATCGCCCGCGAAATGAACATTCATTGTTACCCACTTGCCGTCTGCTTTGACTAGAACCGTCTGCTGGGGTCGTTTTCTTGTTTCTTTTCTTCGACGAATACTATACATCATTCTCTGAAATCACCGTAAGTCAAAGCTCGACTGGTGCAGACACTCTGAACTTTTCATCACGCGAGACCGAAATTGGCAAAAGTTGGCAACGCGCTAAGCCAGCTAGGAAAGAAAGCTCAACGTCGCTCGCTAATACTTTTCACGCTTCTCACTGCTCCCGCCCCCAACCTCCCCTTTTGGGGGAGCTCTGATCGCAACAAGTAACTCCCTTAGCGTGTACCCAATTAAAATTAATTCAGACCCAACAAGACGACAAAACAAAAAATGTTTCAGGGGAGGAAACCCGGGGCAACGAATAGGAAACCCTTTTCACAAGTGTTGGTAAACATCTCGAAAGCATGGAAAGTCAACTTTTTTTTCCTTAGCTTTTAGTACCTCCAACAAAAACGCGCTTAAGACTTGGCCTTCTAATAACGCAGGCTTGGAAGACGACACTTCGCCTTGTTGCACATCATCAGACGAGCGCCCATCCTCCTCTTTAATGCGACGAATCTAAACAAAAATCTTCCGTCAGTCACACCGAAAAACGCTCAGCTACCAGACGTAAAAAAGAATGTGTAGGGTCAAGTTTAAGAAAAAAAATTGAAAATTACATAAGAAATTACGTACACAAAAATCAATTACCAATAGAAATGAATGAAGACATGTGTAGTTGAACAGACGCGAATGGAAAAAATATAATAATAATAATAATAATAATAATAATAATAATAATAAAGACACGAGAAATAAATATAAATAATAAATAAAATGAATGAACCTGATTGACTGTTTCTTGGAGGATTGCACATTTGTCGGGTTTAACAGAAAGGGAGTTCATGTCCGCAATACTGGCGGAAATTAATTCTGCAAGCTCCTCGATGTACACGTTTTCTTGTTCCCGGCGTCGTTTCTCATTCAGGCACTTGTTCCTGCGAACGCACGAGAAAATAAAAACCCGTCAAGCAAATATGCAAACGAGCCATATCTCCTGACAAAAAGCCACGCGAACAATGTCGTTGGGGGGGGACAAAAAGAAGAAAAAAGTAATGAAGACCAGAGGCGACAATAAAAAGGGAGAATTTCTTACAACTGCGAAAGGGGTTTGGCGTCACTTTTCTTGCGCTTCTTCGTAGTGTTATTATTATTGAGAGTGGGCAGGGCACTGCCAGGGCCGGTCTGGCTCATCTTGGCCCAAAAGGGAGCTGCAAAAGGCGGCTCCGGCACCAAACCTGGACTTGCAGGAGGCGTGGTTGTCGATGAAGAAGAGGCGGACGCCAAGTCGCCGGATAATGATAAAACCCTGTACACAAAAAACGGGAATACATTAGTTTCCATGGTCCCATTCACCTGCGTTCAATGGAAGAGGAAATTAGTGGCAACATGCACCCCGAAAAATAATATTCCATTTTCTTTTTGCCCTTTTTTTTCGCTGAAGGTGCATTGTCTCAGTCACGTGAAAATTTCAGCCTTGCCAAAGAAGACAAGTCCTCAAAAACGTGGCTGGACGCTCCATAATGACGACTACGTTCGTACCGGGAATAGTTGTTTCCCTTCGCCCGCTTGGGAATCGGACCAATGACTCACTGCTCGCGAACTACGTATGGCGCTGTACTACGCTATTACTCAAAGCAATGCTTCTGTTGTTCTTATTTCTCAGTTACAACAAGACCACTTGAGTCACACCTCTCTGTGAAAAAAAGACACGCGTAAATCGCGTTCATACTACGCGCCTTACCCACTCCAGGTTACCTTTCCATTTTACCTCAACCAAAGTTCGCAGCTTTCCCAATTCAAGGAAAATCATAAGCGTTGTTGAATACTGAGCTAAAAACAATTAACTAGCTCATTAACCTTCGATGTTTTATTCTAAAATTAACCTTCGGTTTACCCCAACCGCATTCACACGGTTAATTTCTGGGCAAATCTTGAGTATGGTAGAAACCTCAGCTCGTAACGACGAAAGACGACTTTTATCCCAACCTCGTTCATATTATTAACCGAACAAAATGTTAAACAAGTAGAATCCTCCGCAAAACAATGAAAGCACTTTCGATTTACGCTCAAAAGTCAACCTGCGAGTTTACACGAACAGGGTTCATACGACTGTCAATTGGGAGAAAATCATGAGTAAATTAGAATGACTAGAGAGAACCTACGAAAGAAGTTTGTTTCAATTTCAGCTCACAAGTTAACCTGTGATTTTAACCTAACCGCGTTTACGTTATCGTCAACCCCAGGGCAAATCTGACAGAACGATCATCTATAAATACTGGAATTTCTTTACTTCAGTTATTTAGTCTTTCTTTTTCAACTCACAAGTTAGCCTAAGTTCACCGCAACCTCGTTCACATTAGTGTAAAAACAGTCACATCTTGAGTATTATATTGTAGAATACTAATCTAAAAACAATGAACGAAGAAGTTAACCTTCGCTTTTAATCCACATGTTATCCTGAAATTATATCCCCAACCATATTCACGGTACCGTCAATTTGGTGGCAATACCTTGACTATTCTAAAAGCTCCCCCCAAAACAATGAATGACACGCTCTCAATTTCCAACAAATGTCCATTTATGGGACATTTCGAATCACGTACCTCGTTTCGAAACTCACCAACGTCAGAAAACGACACGCTGACGATGTGGCGCAAGTTATTAGCGAAGAAGTGAACCGAAGTTTCCTCGTTGCTTACCCCATATTGCGCTGCTCTTCGCTGACTTGGATTGCGCTACAAACAAGGTTTCCGCCAACTTTTTATTAAGTGTAAAGAATAAGCTCGTGCAAGGCAGCTTTACTGAAGACGTTAAGAAAATGATCTAGAAACCTGCAGGCGGAAAACTTGTGGGTAGTTTCCTCCTAATCTTCTTCATTCCCAGCTCCTGAACACCCCCCCCCCCTAAAAACACTTCCCCATAAAAAAAATGGCGGTACTTGCACTTGGCGGAGCCAGCAGAAAAAATGAACGTTGGCAAGCGATCAAACTTGGAAGTTTTCACTTTCAGTGAAGCGCGTACATCAACCAGAAGGCGGACGACTGCATAAGGAAAACGGACTAATACCGGGAAAAGAAGGCGTGCGACAGGAGGCGAAAAAAGAGGGCCAGAAATAATAAAAAAGTGCTCAAGGGTGACGTTTCCTAATCAATAGGCCGTACTGCGGTTAGCGTGCGACGTCTAACGTTGTAGGGTGTTAGTCGGAAACGGCATCGCTTTTTCCCGTTCACGATACTTCCATCCTAACACTAGAGCGAGGTAAAAAAAAAGCTAGTCACTCGAAAATGACTTTTTTTCTCTGTTTTATTCACTATTGTCTTCCTTTTATTTATATCTATTTTTTGCCTGGGTATTTACACGTATTACAACGAGGCCTAATGCATCCATGCTTCGAAGAATAATCGCCTTTGGCTCACAACGGGACTTGGGAGATTAAACTGCCCCGTAGACAATTTTTCTTAATGCTGACATTGGGGTTTGGAAGCCCCTAAACCTTCCCTTTCTCTTTCTTTCCCTGTTCTCGCAGTTGAACCCTCCCTTTACCCACACAAATCTACGACAGGAACTGAGTCCTTAATGTCTAAATGATATACTAAATCTCTCGTATGCTTGTTTTTTCTTCGGCCGTTTTCTCACACATAGGCCTGCTTGCTTGACGCAAGATTCTTGAACGAAACGGAAATGCAGTGGCATGCGAGCCGAAGTGGATAGATCATGTTCTGCTACACTTGTTAGGTCTTGGAAGAAAAGGATGATGCTGTACCACAATACATCAATCACACTTTGGCCGACAACAGAGCGTATACTGCCTACTACAAAAAAGTGTACTATCCCAAATCCTCTACGCACACAGTTTCTTTCGTGATACATTTTTTTTGGTATTCGGAAACACGCAAAAGCGAATATTTGGGAAAGGCACGCGTGCCTATGGTCAATACAAACTGGGACACAGGAGCGCATATTCGCCCAGCGGTTGTCCCAGGAATTTTTGGACACTCTTTGAAGTACCTAAGAATGAAATCCGAGTAACCAACAGTGAAAATTTTAAGGCTCCGGGATGAATGCTGCTAAGTTCCTAAGCGTCGCGTGGGACTTTAATACCTCAGTATTGGCAATCAATACAATTCATTCCGTCAATAATAGAAAAAGAGCTACTGCCATAAATGGATGCACTACGCAGGAGGAAAATCAATGGCACAGGTAGGTAATGGAACATGAGAAGAACTATTTTTTTCCTACGGCAGATAAATCATGTTCAAAGGAAAGTACGTCACGGAAAAATTAATGCATCAGCCAAGGGAGGTTACCCACTTCCTGAATATCTACTTGGAGAGGTAGACGTAATTCTACACTAACCGTAGGATTTGTCATCGATATAGCATCAATTCTTCAATGGATGCGTTTTTCTATGAATAATCTTTTTCTTGGTCGTGTTTAAAAATACCTCCCTAAACCGATAAGTCCAACATCGGCTTAACATGCTACTCATTTTCATCCGAATGAAAAAACTCATGATCAGTATGCGTTTATATTTGCTCAAGCAGCTTCCTTGTTCACGTAAGGGGTACCTCCCTAAATCGATAGGCCAATACCAGTTTTGAGAGGTACTCGTTTTCTCTTAATGACCGGATTTCTTCTTAGGACGCCCATCTTTTTTTAATCCCCCTTTCCATCAATACTCTTTCCCTGTCCTTACACAAATCTACCTCTCTAAACCGATAGTTCATTATCGACTTAAAGAGGTGATGTGTTCCGACTTAACGTTAGGTTTCCTTTCTATTTCTCTGTACTTGTTGTTACAAGTCTTCACATTCCCATGTTTTCCGTCGATTTTCGGTCGAAACCTCTCTAAACCGATAGTCTTGTATCAGTTCCGAAAGATATTTGCGTATTTTCCTAAACAGCAAGTTTCGTTCGTACTATGCTTTCGATTCTGCTCCACGCTTCCTTCCATACGTGCACGGATGTCACTCCAAACCGATGACTGCGTAAATCCCACAACTTCTCTTATCCGATAATCCCCCTAGCGGTACGGCTCCGATTCCGTTAATAAATTGTCTTTTATTCTCTTACTTTCCTTATCATATCCTATTCCCTTCCAGTGACTTCAGTGGTTTACGGAAACATATATCCATAATACGCCCCATTTCCCTCTTGGTGCATATCGGTTTCAAAGAACGCATCCTTAAAGCGGGGTCAATCTTAAGGGCAGGCTTTCGGTTTTCCAACTGCTACACACGCAAATTCCCGAACACTGATGCCAGGGCTCAATCTTTACAACATCAGTAACACTCTGTCAGAAGTTTTACGTGCAAAAAGTAATTCTCCAACATAATATAAATGACTCCCAATTTGTTGTGACATTTTCTTCCAACACCAATCGTGCTCCGAATTTCAGTCGTCAACTAACCTTCGTCACTCCCACCAAACAGCTCCCTTAAGACAAAACCCTTCATCAACTTGTGCCACCATCATTTTTATTGCCATTTCTTTTAAAATTTACTATTTAAAATTGTCGTGACAATCGACACAGGGCTTTTAACTATTACCACGCCATTTTTCTACTGTTTGCTGTGCTCTACAATGGCTTACAAGTTGGTAATCTAGAACTTTGAATTACTTTGATCAAACTTCTACATTCATTTTCATCTTTAAATGAATTAATTTTTATTTCGAATTTCTTCGTAGGCTTTTGCCTATTACCACGCCATGTTTCTATTTTTTGTGCTCGAGATTTGCTTGCAAGTTGGCGCCCTAGAACTTTGATTCGTTTTAAATTAGCCTTAAACTTTATTTGTATTTTTTATATATTTTATTATTTTTTGGTTTCTATTTTCTTGTCCAGGCTCCTCCTATTCCAACTTCGATTTCAGGGTTACGTAACCTCTCCTCGCGCGTCCTAAACCGAGGCTTATTTCTACCCCATACAGGTCTACATGAGTTCCAAGTAACGAACGTCACACGAAAGCCAGCAACATTAGTTAGGCAACCTTCCCAGAAATTCTCCTTCATTCTGATGGATGATACCTCCCCCAAAACTGGCTCTCATTCCCATCCTCGTTCATTTTTTTATCTCATCATCTTTTTCCCTCTTTTTTCCCTTTAACGTGAATTAACAGAAACCACTCAAAGCGGCTCGAAATCACAGCGCTAACTACTACAAAAACGAACAAAGCGGTAAAAAAGGCCTGTAACACTTGAAACCCCCAGCTCATCTCTCAAATGGCTAAAAAAAAGATGAAAAAAATCCCTTCGTCGTATCAACGATCTGATGCCGTACATGTGGACAACTTCGATGCACAAAGCTGCCTGACTTGCATTTCTTTATTACACCTATAAAATCCCCCCCCCTTGCACTATTCTTTAACCGACTCAGGTTCCTTTTCTTCTTTTTACAACAATTCACCCACCCTCCCCCCCATACACCCCTCTCTCCAAGCCTTCTTAGCTACCTAAAGAAGTTTCTTCTCCAAGAAACGGCAGAATATGGAAAACCAAAAATGCTTTCCAGATTGGATCCTAAAAAGCCGACAAGAACATCGAACAGGTAACTTGGCAATGGGACAATAGCTAAAAACTCCCCCCCCCCCCACCATACCATTCTTTCGCAACCCTGGACCGGGCTTACACTTTTTTCGTCAAAAGAAAAATCCCTCTACATTTCTCATTTTTCACCCTTACCAATTCCTTTCCCCCCCACAAACCTTGGCCCAACACTTAAAAACGTTTAACTGCGAAAACTTCTCCCCACAAACTCATTTTCTACCTTTTAGTAACTACCCTCGAGAAAAAAAAGAGAAAAATAAAATAAAAATGAAAACCGGTTCAGCTTGTCTGCAATTTCATGCCAAATTGACCCAAGTTCCTCTCCCAAGAAACATGGCACAACACATTAACAATTTTCACCTAAATACATGTTTAACATTAACGCTGATAAATTTACTAAACGCCAAGCCTCTCGGGGATTCATGTTAAGTACGATTATTTACTCCCAATTCTATTATAGACGATTACACGGGAAACTTTCCTTGACGATTTAACATTAACTATTCAGGGTTTCTCAAAATAGTCGTGACAGTAAAGTTTTGGCAGATGATCCCTGGTAGACAACAAAGAGACAGCTTTGGCGACGACCAAGATAATCCATAGCTCTTCAAATTATTTTTTTTCTCAATTTTTGTACACATTATTTTTTAAATCCAACACTTTTCCTTTGCGAGTTTGAGATTTTAATTAAAAATCTCCGGACAATTTTTCTTTATAAACGCAACTTTTTTGCTGCATACTGTTTCAAGAATGTTTTAAGAAAACTGCCCCGAACGTCTCAATTCCCCACATTTCTCCTTGACAGCTTCTAGATATGATTAATAAAAAAATCTGGTCATTTTATTTTTAAATCTGCAAGATATTGTTGAAAACTGACCCAGTATTTTTTTTATTTGCCCTAAAAAAACACATGTTAAATATTTCCCCTGGGTAGGACCTAACCAATTTTCCTTAAAAAATGGGTTGATAATTTTTCACGGAATATTCAACAGTTCCTGGAAAATCGTCAACGCAATGTTCATGTGCTCCATTTGGACAATTCAAAAAGAAAGGAGAAAGGGTATACAACAGGTTTAACTAAGGAATACCTTAGCTGACGAGAAGAAATATTAGAAGACTGGGTAAAGAAGGGGGAGTTATGGTACAGAAGAGGGGGAGATTTTGAATTTTTTTAAGCAAAAATAACACTTTCGTTGCTTTTAATGACCCACTCACGCCAAGCCGAAGCCCAGTCCCAGAAGTCAACCGAACAAGCCTAACCTAGGTACACACTTATTGATTTCCCGCATTTTCGTCTCCCAGGGAAATATGGCCTTTTTTTCTTTCGAAGAACAGACTACCATGAAAAGAAAGATACTAGCAACACAGACATAACAACAACCGTGCTACCTCTAACAGAAACAGGTGGGGAAATCGAACCCAATTGTCTGTTAAACCATAATGGTCATCGCCTTAGTGCTTTACGAAGAATGAGATACGATCTTCGCCACACAAAACTCACCGGCCGCTCCCGGCTTTTAGCTTCTCGCTCCTTCGCTCTCATACTCGCTCTATTGTGGGGGCCGGTAGCTCGGTGGCCCTCAACCCATAACTACTACCCCCCAACTGCCAATAAGCGTAACTTAGCTCCTTCGCTATGGAAACGTTTCTTCAATTCTGAAACGCCACCACGTTCTCTTGAGTTTCTGGGAAACTGCGTAACTCCACCCCGTCCGTGGTTTCTTTTGTAGCTAATGACAGGGAAGGAGGATCATCAAGGTTTTGACCTGAAGAATTCGTACCCTAGCTCCAAAAGGCGTGAAAAACTGCAAGGAACCCTTGGCCATGGCGCAAAAAAAGGACAAGGCCCGCGGTGAATTTCCTGTCTCCTGCCGGTTTATATAATTGCTCGGAAGAATAGTTTGTTCTCCAGAAAGACTAGCGAAATGGATGGAGTCCCTTGTATGATTTTTTTAGTTGGGAAGCCTGACCCTTAAACATCCACGAATGGTTTTAATTTGAAAATAAATCAATACGAGTTAACCCAGTTTTTCCCACTTTGACGTAAAGTACTCTCAAGAGTTGAGTTTTCGTTTCTATGAAACGGGGTTCCATGCTGATGTTTCATTCATTCTACAGTGCACTGAAATGCACCTCCTTTTACGTGTCAAATATTTGAGGTGCTTTTAGGCTGAATTCTGACTGCAGATTGTTTTCATACGCGACTGCGACAATTCTATCCATAAAATAATAAAAAATAAGACATAACTACATAAATAGTATGTGAAAATAATAGGTAGTCTACAAACACTATATCCTCCTGAAATGTACATGTACTGAAGTTACCAAACATTGAATGCTGAGTACAGAAAGAATACCCCAAAATTATCTTTTAAAATAGGGAAAAAGTAAGAAATACATAAAAATTACATGAATAATTAAATTAAGAAAATTAAGCACTAACTCCAAAATAAGTACGAGGAAAGTTAACTGAGCCAATTGAAACGGTAATGTTGAGCCCCTTGCAGTTTCTGTACTTTCAAAGTTCAATTAATCTAACCCAACTAATAATAACCTAATTCCTATCAAGTCTCGCCAATTTTAACACGAGCGTGTGCACGTAACAACTTCAAATTTATTTGGTTGTGAATTCATACACGTAATTATCGCCAAGATAAACCAACAATGAGTAAATGCGCATGCTTATTGCATAAAAAAGCATGAGCATGCATATTTGATAGATATCGTGGGGAAGTTCATGAAAAAGTCGTGTTATCTCAGTTACGTATAGGTAAGGTAAGTTGAAAACACATTAGTACAGTCTTTACCCGCTAAAAGCGCTGGCAAAAAAGGGGAAGTCGACTATAACAGGAAAGTACGTAAATAAAAATAGATTAAAAACAATTAAAAGGTTAAAATTAGTCTTCATTATTAAATTACACAGCCACTGCTACCCTGAAAACGTGCGATCACAATGAAACAGATGCTCATAACATTGCAACCACCTTAGAAAACGTTGTACACATTTCCGTTTGGCCTGGGACGCAAATCGTCCGCTTCGCGGAAATTTGACGTCGCGCCATTGTTCAATACCGGAGTTTCCGTCTTGGAACCTGACAACCGTCACAAGAAGTGCGAACAGACCCAAATGCACAACAATGATTTAATTAAAACCTGAGCTTTGATCTAACTGAAGCCGAAAAATGTGCTGCGTTGTGCACCCACTCACGTACAGTAGGTACAACCTTCACACTTTCATTGAACATTTTCTTTTGATATTTGCTACACTTTCTTTTATTTTTTCCAATTTTGCATCAACTTTTCTTGAAAATTTTAACTCCCACAGATTTCGATAAAAATTTTCTCTCCAACATCTTTCTTTAATGGTCTAAATTTGTTTCCCAAATTTATTTGAAAAATTGTTTCTAACTTTGACGAATTCGTTACAAAATGGTCTCTTCGCGTTTCGTGCTACGTTACCTTCCAAAATCTTATCCTATTTTAGAGAAAGGCTTTTAAAATTTTCTTTCAAGCTTTTTTTCGAAACTACCCCATATTCTTGTAAAAAAGAAATACCCACTGATACAGTATTCCATTAATTTCACCTCACAACTCCTTTGACATACTACGTACATTTCACACATCCGGTCTTCCCCATATCTTTTGCGTGCTCATTCTTCGACGCCATGCTGGCGCATCGAAATTTCCTCATCCACCATAGGCAAGAATGAATTCTCTATAGCCAATTCGCGTAAACGGCGGCTTCAACTCTTACTCCGGCTAATGCCTTGTTCTCGGAACGAACCTTGCCTGAACGTTGACGTACTGTCCTGTCTACAACGAGTAACGCAGCGCTACCATAGGATTGTTGTGTGCGTTATCAAGGTCGTCCTACCTAACTTGGTGTATACATCCCGTATACACAAGTTTCATCCCCCTTTCTCTCTTTGCCAAGCCCTCACTCCGTTGATCCTCTTGCAGATGGACCCCAAGGAGAGACACAAGTCCGAGAGTAAAAAGGGGGCGAAGTGGCCCCCAGACGGCTTTGAGCTTGATCTGTAACCAAGGGGAGAGAAACTTTGCAAACCACATTGCACCAATCCTTTCTCTGTTTATTCCCCCCTCTCCTTACCGTACTTTCTTTCTTTATGGCTTATTTCCCCCTTTTCCGCGAAAGCAATGCCTATAAAGTGGGAAAACATGCCTCCGGGCTACCAAACTGCTCAACAACGGTCCTCTCTCAAGTTCAAAACATCTTTATAATCTCTTACCTCCCTCTGTTCCCTCATCTCTTGCTTGGCTATCTTTCTTTGCCCAAGGATGGAAAACTTGTACTTCATAAGTACAAAAGCCCGACTCTTTTTTTCTTTCTTTCCTTCCATGCCTTTACCCAAGTGTTGCAAAACTCCCCTTGAAATGAAGAAGCACTAGCCCCAAGTCTTGCCGGTTTAATCTCGCAATCTGCTCCACGCACCAGCTCACCGGCTAGCTGCAAGTTCCAACAAGCTTCCAGGCGGATGGAAGCTTGTTGGAACTTGCAGGCCGGCAGCCGAATCTTAGCACGATCCCCCTCGACGAAAACAGCAAACGTGACTTGCGGTATCCTTCACTAACTCTCGGCTAACTCCACGGCATTTGCGTGAGAGGTGGCCTACACCATTACCGCTGTAAAAAGCTAACGCCACGTCATTTGCGTGTACGATTTCCCACGTCTTCCGCGAATAATCCATAATCCCCAGCAAGGTTTGGACATTAGGAACTTTCATTGTTACCCAACGTCGGGTGGCTGGACTACCAGTTTGCTAATGCCACGCAAGTTGCTCTAGCGGTGTCCTAAGCCGTCCTTGCGCGGATCTTCCACAACCCATAGCCGGGTTCGCAATGGGAGCTTTCATTGTTGCACAACATGGGTCACTAGACTACCAAAACAGCTAATGACACGACACTTCCATAAGGTGTGCCCCGAACCTTTCGCGAATATCCCGTCATCCCCCAATAAGGCTCGCGCAACTTTCATTGTTGCCGGGTAGTTACACTAGGCAATTTGCTAACGCCACGCAACTTGCGTGAACCGTTCCTTTGCGACTGTTTCCATAGCATCTCTCGCTCTGCAAACTTTCATTGTACTCGGTACAAGGTAGTTCGATTAAAAAAAACTTTACTAACGCCACGCAACTTGCGTGAACCGTTCTTTCGCGACTGTTACCATAACCCACAGCATTCCTCGCACTCGAAATTTTCATTGTTACCCCGTGTTAGGCAGTTAGACTAAAAAAGCTTTACTAACGTCACGCAAGTTGCGTGAAGCCGTTTTTCCCGACTATTCCGTAATTCAAGCAAGAGCCCACTACGGAACTTTTAATTTTTCTCTCTTATGTAGGTTGTTAGACTATCCCCCAAATCGCTACTACCACGACACCTGCGTGAGCAGTCTCTCACGTTTTCGCCTTGGGACATTTCATTGTTGCCGTGTTGTGTGACTCGGGCCCTTTGCCTAGATCGAACTCGTATACGTGTACTGTAGCGTACGCAAGACGCACACCTCCCCGCCATCATAACCGGGGCTTGCTGTAGAACAGCCGCCTTGCCTATATTACCTGACCTACCTGGCCGGGCTCCAACTGGGTCTCGCATCCTTAATATGCCCCACAACACACTCCATAAGCCAAAACCTTTTTATCATACCACTTTTGTTTGTGACCAAATATCGACCAAGCCAAGCTCTCCCCCCCCCCCCCCCTTTGCCCCAAAATTCCCCACCTGTCCCAGCTCCCAAACTATTGACGGTCAAGATCACTTTCACAGCCGGGGAGAGAGCAAGGGGGGAGGCATACACTGTACCATTGGGTTTGGGCCCCAAATACAGGCCCATAAAAACTCCGTCGCTCGTCTCTAGCTCTTATATCGTATTCATGCGTTACGGCCTCACGATCCGGGACCGGCAAAAGGGAGGGAAAAGAAAGGGAGATGAAAACAATTGTTTCAGCGCACCTGACACACAAACAAAAAACGCAAGAGCCTATGCGTCACGTACTGTGAACCCCATACCCCGCACCTGTGTGGAAAAGCGCGTCTCCTATTACAAAACAAATTTCTTTAGCAGGAATTAAACGGGCTACGTCCCTTTTTTTTCTCTTTACTTTTGTGAGACCCGTTGTTCCTTTCACGTACGGCTGCTGGATTAATTACGCGTCCCTTTACTTAACTCGGCTTTGTTTCCCACATTCTGCTGAGAACGTGGGATGCAGGCACCACGTACCTACGTTTTTGCTAGATAAGCGCATCGTCGTCTTGGCAGAGGCTTTATGTAAAGATCAAACACCCACGGGCTAAAGCTCACAAGAAACAACGACATAAAAAAAGCGAGAAGAAAAGAAAGAGCCTGGGGATTTCTCTACAACAGATAATACCGTCCGTCGCTGAGCCATCACGTGGTTTTCGCTTCGTTCGTCTGTCATTGGGAAAGTGCTACGCCATGCTTGCTTCGCCACCTTGACACCATTACAAAGTCTGACGCTGGGCTTATGTGCTAGTTTCTGCAGCAAAAACCGGCGAGCGAGTTTTTTAAGCGCTGAAAGCCCACAATCCGAGTCGAAGCCTAACAGTATTAGGATAATCACGCTTAGAGCGCTAGTATAAAATTTCAAGGTACAAATCTTTCCCATATGGGATAATTGCTAGGCTACTGATTCCATTTTTCTGACGTCACCCGTTGCCAGCCTCACCTGTGCAACACCAATATGGAAAAATTCCTTGTGACATCACTCACTCTCATAATCAGATGTCAGCTAAACAGAATGGCTACTGTGACGACACAAATAGCATCACCTCAAATTAGTCAAATTTCATAAGTACAAATGAATAGTTATGATGTCACAGGTACCGACATTAGCAAGACGGAACAAAATGTGTAAATTCAGTCTTGAGCGAAGGCGAATTTGGTAAATTCATTGCTGTACGAACGCTAATTTTTAAAGTTAATTGTTGTAAAGTGCGATATTCTTTATGACATCCCAATAAAGTATTCACTTGCGTTGCTCTGGCTGACACCGGCACGTATGGCGCCACAGCTGAATCTTCTAACGTAAGACCATCTAACGTGATGCACTTTGTGACGTCATAGGATCCCATTTATTTCCCATTGAGGTTACATACAGACTGTTGGAAATTCGTGACACCGTAAATGTGTATAAATCAAATTTTGTAAGTTGACTGTTGTAACATGAGAAATAACGTCGCACTCATCTCAATAATCTACCCGCCCATAAGCTCGAAGACGTGACGTCACAGACACCCTCGGCGTCAGGTGCAAAACACCGAAGGTATTCCTTCATTGTTGTGACGTCACAAGCTTGTGCGGCGCAGTGAAATCTTTCTTGGACAAGATACGCTCCTCGGAATACCACACACTGTGAAACATGACATTGCGTACGGGCGTTACGCAATGCGAATGCTGTAACACATGTCTACTACTAGCCGTAAATTCCCTTTTATGACGGAAGTACCCTATCGCCCATGTCTATCAGCACTCTATACAGATTGTGCTGCCTCTTTGGGGGCTGCTCTCTTCTGGAGCTCATTTACTAACATACACAATGTCTCTCGATTTAAAAACATTTAGAATTCGAATAAAATAATACGCTCATACGCTCTTTACTGGTACGGAGTCACTGCCCGTGGAAGGTGGTTGTCAATGTTAACATTATTTACCGAATTTACGAACGGGTTCTGTAAAACGTAATAGACTAATGTCTACAAAATTGGAGGACAGCTTGCCCGTATTCCTAGTACCCCACAGTACTCGCTTTTTGTGGACATTTCACTCGTAACTGTGAAGTTTCTTTTAAAACACGCGTAAATGGAAGATCATACGTAAGTATCACTTAACGCTCCACAACTTAACCAAAAATTAACCTTTGTCTGGTCATATCCAAGAACGGGCGTTGTAGTAACTGTTCATAAAACTCGAGTACAGCCGACATTGCACCACTAGAACCCACGATACTCGTTTCCTCTGGACACTTTCCTCGACACTTCGTAACTGAGCATATTACTATTTCAAAAACACACGCGTAAATCGAGGCTCCCACAGTTCCACCAACTTAAACCACGGTAGAATAACAGGTTAAAAGTGAATCTTAACGCCACAGAAGTACTAGCCACGGGCCTCTATTCCCCGTTGTGACGTCACGTTTCCCTGGCTGCTAGATAAATGCCGTCCCGTCCCAAGCTCAGACATGTTTACAAAACCTGGAATATCCGAACGCCCGCGTCTAACGGATTGTAGGTTGTCTGTCTTATCTGTTCCAGTTAGCCACACTCTTGCAGTCATTCCTCGTTTTCCAGTCTCGTCTAGTCCGACGGACTTGCTTTCTGTGTATCTCCCACCATATCACTCCCCCCCCCCCAATCCCTTGGCTTTTCTCCTACGAAAAAAGCATTGTCGTAATTTTCTCCATTTCCTAATCTAAGCCTTTCCCCCTACACTTATCAATATCCAAACCCTTCGCTATCTCCACAACCCACTTTATCCAAAAATACATAATAAACATAATAATAAAACAAAAATAATCAAATTACATTCAAAATAATTTAGAAATAAATAAAAATACTATTGAAAATAAAATAAAATGCAAAGATAAAGAAATAAAAAAAATAAAATGTAGAAAATAAACAAATAAAAAAGACAAATAAAAATAATTCGAAGAAATAAAAGAAATATAACCCTTTATTATTAATAAAAAAAACAGTAGCTTTTGGGACCACGGTTTTCCTGCTGCCCCGCATCTTATGTAGCTCATTGTCTTCGAACATATTCGGCCCAGGCTGCTTCACGCGGTAGCCAAGTGGGTCAAACTGTTCGCCGATGCAGTTCACACTACTCCATCACGTGTGACGTCACGTTACTGGCAAGCCGAATAGAGAGAAAGTGAACTGAAAACGAAATTTTCAAGGGAGGCGGATATCCTCTTCTTCTGTGCCTTGGCCTCCCTCCCTCCCTTTTTTTCTCCTATTCTTCCCAGAATTTGCATCCCTCCCCTCTTTCCCCATTCAATAACTAAATATGCTTGCACATTCCTCCCCGGAGGCCATCCGCCAATCTACCCTTTTCCCCCCATAATTCGTGAACTTAGCTTTACCCACTGTTAAGCAGCGGATCCCCCAACTTCCCATCCTACCCTAATGATTTCCAAGTTCTGCTACAAGTATGATAACCCAGAAAATGCCCCATTTTGACTCAAACTTACCGTGCATCATCCAAGAGAATGTTATCCGTTAACATGGGCTATAGTTTTAATCCAATTAGGGGTCAAACAGCGTTCCAGAACGTACACTCACTCTCTTGCCACACGAACTCACCACCAAGAATTTCTGGGAGAAAAACTCAATACCAATTGTCGTCGTAATATTTTTTTTCTTTTTTTTTTCTTGTCGCTCGTCTCACTCGTCACACCAACTTCTCGAACGCATAACAAACGGCCGACCTGTGTCACGGACAATTTGACGGTCTTGGATAGGCCACAACGCAATTGACGGTTTCGTTTCTTCCTTTTCCTTTTATTTTCTTCTTTTTTTTCGAGGAATGTCACCTCGAAGGCATGTGACGACACTCAATTCCGTACAGCTCGACTTGACGTGATCAGTTTCTTCACAGGATCCGTCCGGCTTGTTTTCTCCTTCTTCGTAATATCCTTCCAAAGTTTTCGTCGCTTCTTAGTTTCCACACCGAAAACACATCACAGACTAATTTATTCTTCTTCTTCCTGCTTCCGGAAAAGTTATCACTTGCCTACAGCGTAAGTAACAATGTTAACATCAAATGTGTGGCTGGTTTCTACCGTTTTTTTTAATTCTCTTTTCCCGCTGCCAAGCCAAAACTTGGGGCGTTTCTTTTGAATTTGCTTCTTCTTCTCTCGGCTCTCCCACTTCCCAAGTTTGTCTCTCTCTTTTCGTGTGTTCCACCGATGCGAGGATAACTGAAGCCCCCGCAACCCGCAAAAGTTGGGGTACTGGTAATCACGTTTTTTGTTTCGCTTTGATCAACGATTCACTCTACTAGCATGACCATGCTTCAATACTGCTGAGGCGGCGGATGAGTGAAGCAAGAGATGTTTCCACGCTTGAAATTGGTCTCTGGCCTTCGACGCCATTTCTTTTTCACACGACTGCTTCGGACCAATGCCATGGCGGCACAACTCTGCCAAGAGAGACAAAAAAGAAAAGAAAATCAGCATTACACAAATATAAAAGAAAAACAGTACGGGATTGGGCTACAACACTTCACTTCCCTTTAGATCAACTGACATTTTCATTGTACAGCAGACACTTTTTTCAGCCCTTTTTCCAAGACACCTTACGAAACAGGGGATTATCACCGTTTTTATTATTGTATTTTATTTCTGCATTTATTTTTCAGGGCAACCCTACCTTAACATCACCCACGTTATTACCCAGTGTTTATCACTCTACACGATAAAGCGAAAAAAATAGGATTAAAACGCATCCGTACCTGAGACTACAGATTACGGGAAGAGTAAAGTACTTCTCGTGTTCGCTCAAACTTGAGCAGTGCGCCTTTCACGCTCCGTTACTACTTCACATGTTTAAATGAAGCAACGATAAGCCATTTTAGATAAGTCAGCTCTCTTGCTCTAGTTTCTCAAGAGCCCGCATTTGCCAAATTTTCCCCAGCTTACTTTTCGAGGACGCTGGGGCTTGTTAGCCCAACGACTGCTCAGAAAATCGACATTTTATTTGGGGTAAAATTACGGGAATTAAACTGAAATAGTTCACATAAATGAAATAGCTCTTACGGCATCGTATAAACCGACCAGGTAAAAAGCGTGTTTCGACAAGCTTCCCTGATTAGGGGTGTGCTAATGAAACACTTCCTTTTCCCTCCCTGCAAACCCCTCGACTCGAAATGCATTCACACAGCCTACAACTCGAGCCACTCCTAGTTCGGAAACAACACACACCAAAGAAAACCTACAACCTGCGCCCCCTCAGCCTCGCCCTGGGCTCTTTTCAAAGCCTTCCGATTTTCGTTGTCGTGTAGCGCAATCAAAGAGGAATAAAAGGTTAAAAAAATAAAATGTGAGTAAAAATAAAAATACAAAAGCTCGAGGTAATAAAATCGACAAAATGGGAAGGAATGACTCGTGGATGAAATACACGAGCTTAATTTCTTCGTCAAGCTTGCATCTATTGCAGTTAATTACAGCAAATTAAGAGCACTCTGCTTGAGAATTTATTCGAGATTGCTACGAACGTCCTACGTCCATAAAAAGGGGTAGTCTCCTGGTTCTTTCATTACCACGATTCGTTTTTGACTACTGTCCTTCACTTTGGTGAGAAAAACAGTGTAACTGTCCTCTTTTCCCAATATCCCACCACGCAATGAGTGCATTTTGAAAAAAAAGGACAAAGTTAGAATTCACTGCACTTTAAATGAACACCACTTAACCAGTCGTTCAACAATTAAAACTAATACTCCATGTAAATACTACCAGTGCCTTAGAATTCACTGCTGTGACGTCACAGTTCCCCGGCAGATTAAGTACCTCAGCCCTGGAATATTCTCCGCTTGTGACACATAAAAGAAAATTCGGCTCGCGCAAGCTTCGTCCTTTTGCGAACACTTCTTGTATGTCTTGTATTCACAACAGAGGTAGTTACTTTACTTGTTTTATACCATTGGTGATGCATAGAAGTGGTAAGTAACATATCGCGAACGGACCTTGGCAGTTTGCGAATCTCGCGTGACGTCAGCACTCGCTCTCAGCCCTGCACTTCAGCTTTGCCTAGGGAGAGAGGTTTAACCGCACGATAGTTTCCTAAAAGCGGACCATTGTTGAACTGAGAGCTGCTGACGTCATACCGTCTGTCCGAACCCATAGGCCAGTCTTTCACTCTCGTTCTAGCGAAATTCCCTTGTTTCATTATATACATTATTTCTATTAACATTCTTGGTGGAATAGTATTAGCAATTGAAGTACACAGCCTTAGGCGCAAATCAGGGCTCATATGAGGAATTTATAGCGTATTCGTTTTTTTACACAATTGGTAACTGCTTGCGTTGGGAGGAAATAATCCTGCACTAGCATGTATTCTTAATTTTGCTAATTATTTATAGTAATTCTTTCTTCATGTACTGTACAAATACATTAGAACCCGATATATTCTTCGAATCGCTGATTTCCTTCAGTTTCACTTCACAACTTTGCATTGTCAATTACACGCCTTTTCTGGACCTATTCTCTGCGTAAAACGGGGATATCATTTATACTTAACCTTACTCTTTTATTTAAAGTTTGATTTTGCAATGTCTTCATGCACTGTAAAAAATAATTTTGTGAATTTACAATGCAGCAAAAAATTGCAAGGACTTCACTGTAAGAATTCTTACAAAAATGATTTTTTAATACGAATTTATTGTGGAAAAACACTTTTACAGTAAAAGTCCTTATAATTTTTTGCTGCACTTGTAAATTCAAATTTTTGTACAGTGTGGGCTGAAACGGAAAAGACATCCCGAGTTAAATTCCACGAGCTAAATTTTATTCAAAACGCACTTAGCCAATTTCTCATACAGACGTCAACGCCAATTTTATCTAATCAACAACATTTCTAATTTTACAAAATTTTACGAGATTTCCAAAGAAATCAGACGATCAAATCACAATTCTTTGAAACAACAACAACAACAAACAAAACGGGGGGAGGGGGACAGTAAAAATTCGGCCAAAATAAATGGCTACTTCGGAATGGCGAAAAATCCAAGCACGAAACCTCAGCGCGGAAAAACAACAACCAACGAAATCCCCTCGCCTTTTTGTCTAATCCTCACGTCATGACGATCATGATGTAACGCAACGCGTTTTGACAATACACACCCCGAGCCCTTGACTCCGCGTGAAATCGCAGGAAAAACGTGTCCCAGCTTTCAGTTGAGGTGTCATAAAGCAACCCCCGAAACGCCAAATGCCTCTTTTCTAATGGCAAGAAATGATAGGTTCATATTCTACCGCACTCGGGAAGCGAGCAAAACTTCAAAAAATGAAAAAAAAATTAAAATAATAATTGTAATTTTTTTTCATAGCTTCCTTAAATGAGATCTTCCCGGTTGCGGGACGCCAAAGTCTTGACTAAGCCAAGTAGACGACGTGGTAGCCACCTCAAAAAAATAAAATAAAAAATAAAATAAAAATCTTCCCGCGGCCAGAGCCAAAAGCTACAGAGCCAATAGGAGGAACCCAGCACCAGCCAAGCCAAGCATGACATTTCAAGACGTGCTTCTCTTGTGTGTCTAGTGGAGGCCAGGCCAGGGAAAGTGCCCCGGGCGCTTGCTTGTGTGGAAGCACCTTTCAAGGTAAGAAAGCCCGCTTCGGTTCCGTTCTGTTCCCAACCTTCCTCCTCCCCCTTCTACCGTTGTCAACTTTGTCCTCTGCTTCCCTCCCGTAGCTAAGGAAACCGTTTTTCATTTACAAAATTACATCCCTGCCAAAGAAGTAAAATATTACAACACCCAAAATAAAATCCTTACCCCAACTCAAAATACAACATAAATAAGTGACAACCCAACTAAATAGATCAACCGACAATGGACTCACGCCTACATTGAGAGCGAAATCAATTTTCGTTTGTTAATATTTAAGACAAACCACGTCGAGAGCGAGACAAAATAAAATAAATAATTTTAAGAATTAAACCGAAAAATAAAATAAAATATCTTAAGAATTAAACCGAAAAATAATAAAAATATATACACAAATCGTAGAAAAATATAACACAACACAGAAATAAGACGAAATAAATAAAAAATCCAAACAAATATATCGAAAATACAGAAAAAAATAGGAAAGCCAAAGCCAAAACGCTTGGGAATCGACTTCCTTCTAGGACCAACTCAATCTATGATGTGCATATGCAGTAGGATTGACACAGCCCCGCCGTGGGTGATAAAAGGCACAGGCGTAAAACGGTTTTAACGGAAATCCCTAATTAGTGCGCCCCCTAAGGGCCACAGTTCCGCAGTCAAGACGACTCCTCGATAAAACTCAAACTAATACGGGATGTCTTGGACTTCCTATTGATTGCCCACAACGTGACCAGGGCTATCGAACTCCCCATCACCCATTAGCCAGGGGGAGGGAGGGATTGCGGTATTTAATTTGTCCAAAAATGGATTATTAACGCTGCCCCGCTTCATAACACGCGTGTTAACAACAAATGAAATTACCCAACATTCCTAATTCCAATACTCTGTAGATTGGGGAAAACTTTTAAGATTAAACGAGGCTTTCGGGCCTACAATGCCTACATTGTCCTCGCACACAATAGCCAACCCCCTCCCCCCCAAGTTTGAATGCAACTCTCGGAAAGAAACAACTTGCCTTCACGACATGGACGTCCATGACGCCCCCGAGCGGCGTCTTTCCCCCTCGGGGCATCTGTGGCAAGTTTTAACCTCCCCAACCCAAAAAAAAATACCACGCAAGTCTCCGGAATCTCACGGTAAACACAAAGCCAGCTAAGCTCGGTATTGCGAAACCAATCTCCCCCAAATGCCAGTAAGTTCGATTGCATCTTTCAATATCAACTAATAAAATTATCCATAATTTATTCCCTCTGCACTTCATTAGTGTCTTGAAAGTAGTGTCTGACGTGTTCATGCCCTCGTAATAGCAAACTTCAGTCTTCATTTCGACTATTTAACGAGGGAGACAATCGGCTAATATTTGAGCAATGCCCACTTAAAAGACGCCTTGGCAAAACAAGTCTGTGCAAGTCAACAACGCCGTGAGTGGGGGGTCTTGCGGGGATCACGCGAACACTACCGCTAGGCCTACGTCACACGGTGGGGATCCCAACGTTCGAAATTTCAGTCCTCTTTCGCTGGCGAGAAAGGGGTGCGACTTTTTTCCCCCTAGAGAAAGGGGTGCTTTTTTGTGGCAGGGGGGATGATTAAGAAGGGGGAAAAAAAGGGAAAGGGGTGGACTGGTGGAATGTATTCACTTTTCCTGTCGTGTCTTGTCTTTCCTCCACTGGGAGCTTGGAGCGGCTCCGTGAAGTGCAACATAAGCCCTTCGCAACAAGCAAAGCCAGCCAGCAAAGCAACGAGACGCGAGCCCCTTTTCCAGGCCTTGTTTGGACCCCTTTTCCTTGGGCTTGGGCTACACTACGCTAATGAACTGGGAATGTTGGTGGATCGCACACTTGCGTCTGGCAAGCCAAACTTTGCTTCCCCACACATTTTGCGTTACCTGGTTGGAAACATGGTATCCATAAAGAAGGAAAACTCGATGGCTTAACTTCCGTTGATGACACTAGAACTGGGGGAAAATGTTAAAATAACACTGTTTCAGAGGGTTTTTTTACAAATATAATCACTAAATTCCCCCACACTGAGCCACTCTTATAGAGCTTGTAATAGCGCTGGAGTTGTTGCCTGACTTGCTCTAGCTCCGTCCTCCATTTACGTACGACTGGTGGGCTGGCGTTGAGCGGAGGCCATATACGAAATCACGAAGACTGAAAGGGAAACCTGGGCGCGGCTAGGGCCATCTAGTGGCCGGCTTCATTACTAGGAGCGCGTGCGGTAGTGAGGCAACAATGAGGGTCTGCGCACAAGGGAGGCCTGCTGCCGCTAACGGGAAAGAGAGCAAATGCCGCTATCTTAATTTTACGCTGTATTAGCTTCTCCCGGGAAACTTCGAGACGTGCCAGTCTACACTACGATGCAATATAGCCGCGTGTGTAAGACATGTAAGAGATCTTGCCTTTTGGGCACCGCTTCGTTTTTCCGTTATTTGGCAGTACTTGCAGGAGTTATTACTGTAAGTGCAACACAACTAAAGCGAACGCTGGATTACGGAAAGGAAAACGACCCAAAAATATAAGAAACTTGTGCATTTCGCAAAAACATCCAAATCCAATAGTTTCGAGACTGTTGGAAAAGTATAAATTTCGTATAGCCTACACAAAATACTCTAATTTTCCTCCAAGCGCTGGCCGATTTTCTATTACGTTTCTTATTATTTATGTAATTCTTTGTATCCCTATTGCTGTTCCTTATTCCCATACTTCTTTTTCTTCAAATTCTTTACTTCTCGTGTTTATTCCCCTCACCCTCGAATTTCTATTAATTAAACTTATTTATTTCTGGCAGCCCTTTGTTTGTTGTTTCCAGTGTTTTTGTAATCTTGTCACACACAATATTGCAAGCTCTGAAATGTTCGGATAGAGGTAAAAAGTGGCAGTGTGATTTGCAATTATCAAACCAGAGATACCGTAATCAATAGTAGTATCGTTCACTTTTCTTTTTCCCTTATCATTCTCATGTTTCATTTCTCCTATTTATTTACTTTGTAAGACCGCAATTTCTTATTAGATGCTTAATTTTCCTACCATTTTTAGTTTATCTTTGATACGAAATGTACTATGCAAGTTTGTAAAGGACGCTAGGATACTTGTGTTTATCTAGTCACGGTAGGGATGGAATCAGTAATTTTATTACTTCAGAAACAATGTCAAAAAGTCGAGAATGTTAATACGTCGATAGTTCGACGTCGTACATCTTCAAACACCAAAAATAAAAAAAGTTTATCTATGACTTTTGCTGAGACAAACAAGAAAATCTACCGTTTTTCGGAGAGCGGTAAAAAATGACAGTGAACTACTGTTTTCAAATTTGGGCAACGGTGGTCTGTAATATGACCATTCAAATGGAACGGAACGCGACTCACGGCTGAAAAAGAGGATCAGAAACTTTCCATTACAGACAGCAACCAAGCAAACATCTCCACATGTCATGGAAAATTGGGTCTATGCATGCTCGTTTAATGTAATGTTCCATACTTTATGAGCGTTCTCCTGGTTGATGTTATAAATCAGGGCTGTGAAATTTAGAAAAATATTGGTAAAAATGTCAAAAATCACATTTGAAGAGAATAAAAATTTTATGGTGCAATTCCTGAAGACAGCCTTCCCTACTAATCAAAGTCCTAATTTGCACCAATAATTACTTGCCGGAAAGTTCGAAGTGTCTGAACACACTTTTTAAATGGAACAGGTCGAGCTTCGCTTTCGCGCTTCGTTAGGTAAGCAACGCCCATAATACAAGAGCGATTCTTCATCCAATTACGTGTTCCTGGGCACGCACTGTTGAAAGTGTCGAAATTTACCAATATCAACGCAAGCTGTCATATGTGACGGTTGACTCAATCTTCTTAGTTTTTACGAAGTAAAAACAATGTTGTACTAAGTGCAAATAACTATTTTACTCAATAGAAAAGCGCGTGGGGGATTTTAAAAGACTTTGCAATATGATTCCCATACATGAAATCTTGCGCCCGACCTCATAGTACAGTCGAATTCACTTAGCTACAGAGGCTCAGAACCGATCAATCAATTCGTACTACCACGAGTCATGAAGTTACACGAGCAAGTAAGTTTTAAGCAATACATCAGCAAACGCAATGAAAAATTTTGAACTGTTAACTTTCATTTAGACCGGGTATAGCAACGCGCACAGCTTACGCTACTAAAATACAGTATTTATTTGTTTATTAAAAAAAGCAATATAACAAAGAAACCGTTCATTCAAACGTTGGCTAATTTACCATATGTATCAAAAACGTGACTCCAATTGTGGAAGCATAGGTCATGCACATGTCCACAAAGATTCCGCTACTGCGAAAAACTCCACTTGACTGTCCAGAGCCGCGAGAGTGTAATGAAGCCAAAGTGGAATTGCGCAACGAACTAACACCACAAAACTTGTGCGCTGAAAAGGATCAAAATGGGTTTGAGAACTTCTGACCTATGTTCTGTAAGTGACACCCAAAGAGAAAACCCACACTAAGTCCCAATGGCTCTCTGAATAGCCCAAACGAGCAAGTCCGAAGTCTCGGCGTCATTAAAAGAAAATTTCGTCCCTTAAATAATGTTGGCAATTAACGCGAAAATATCCCTCACTTTGACATTATCAAGTTCCGGAAAAAACTCGAATTCAATGTTGCGTCGATCTTCAGTGGACTCTTACGAGTCGTTCGTTAAACAAAATAAATGTGTCCGGAAGGGCCACCAGTTTTGCTAAGATCAACAAGTAAGATTTTCTACATTGTTACTGCGATTTCATCAAAATTCTCGGTGATACTGTGTGCAGAAAATTGTACGTTATAACTTTGTAAGTTCTATCTCTTTATCTTCTTATTTCACTATATTTCACTTGATTTTTAATATGTTTTAAAAGTAAGAAATATACTTATAGAATACAAAATATAAGAACAACACTTTGACAACTAAAAGAAATATTTTTTTCACAAATGTCGATATTATAAAACGTAGGATTGTTTTGTTTTTTTAACTTAATATACCATCGTAGGCGTCTGCCTGTTGATGGTTACCTGTATTCTTTAATGTTTTAATTACACAGCGATTTTTCAACTTTGAACGAAGGATAGGATTGTTTGTTGTTAGGTTTGTCATCTGTCCCCGGCGTTTATGGACAACACTGGTTTGAGCAGTAAGGTAGAGCGCGTATTTGCTGTTATTACATTAAGTGGGCAGTTCGTACTCTCTATTACTTTCGTGCCGTACAAAGTTTCGTATAAAAAAACATCCTCACCAACGAAGTCTTAAAAAACAGGTACGCCACATATAATATTATATGCCAACCTCGTACCCCCTTTTTGTTGACTTCCTTCTCATGGTAAATTATTTTGGCACTATTTCGAACTGATTTCTCATGGTGTATATTACACACTTATACTTACTACTGCATACTATTAATGTATTAGGCGCACAATTAACTATTAAGATACCAAGCTTTCTGGCGAAAAATGCGTAAATAATTGACAGTGATGCAACAATGCATCACGGGTCGTCTTTCTTACGAAATCGCACTGTGTTTCTAGTATAAGGACCCGCACTTGGCTCACTTTTTGCCTACTACGCTGTTACAAAGGAAATCGGGGAATTGCGACACCGCTTTCATGCACTATGGCGTGCTGCACACACACAGTGCACTACACATACATGCGAATCAAGTATCAGTGAACAAGTTCTACGCGCTCCCTTTGCGTATATGCATCCACCTATTACCATCGACAGTGACGGATTTACCCAGCTCATTAGCACATAATAACTGTATCCAACTTTCACCCCCTCCCCCTCTTTCTCTAGCTGGGAGCACATTTTCCGTCTCAGGAAACAGCTCCATCTTTATTACGTCCCCATATGTCTCCTTTTCGGTATGTTTGTACAGACGCCCGAAAAATGACGGCCCTTTTTTACCCAAAAATATAAAAACAGGCCGCCTAATAAGTTCCTAAACCTTTTTTGTTTTTGTTTTTTTAACAGGACTTTTAAAAATGTCTTAAAAGAGGATGAAAAAATCCTTACAGGATAGTAACTGGTCCACGTGTCAAAAGCCCGTTTGTCTACTATGTAAATTACTGGGGTTTTTTTCGCAATATATGGGCGAGCAAGGCGCAAATGCTCACGCTGTAAAAAAAATTGCCCCTTATCTCATGGTTATTCTAATATAAGCTTGTTACTTTTTCACGAGTTGTTGAAATAACTTGTGTCGCACAAGGAAATATCTCCCCTTAGAAAAGCGGCAGGTGAAGTCGACCCACAACTGTTTCCGGAAGTGACTTTACAACGCATCTAGGCAAGTTCCAAGCACTGAAGACATTTGTCGAAAGCTATATTCTCAATTATGGACTATGCAACTCAGTAAATTGATTGCTTCTGAATTTTCAACGCCTCTATTGCTTAGACAATACGGGTTTGCACCTCTATACCCCACTACCCCCAAAATTATCAGAAAACTAACATTTGAGGATTGCATTACCATTCGTTACTAACCACGAAATTCTTTCGAGGACAACAATATAGACCTTGGTGTATTACCACGAATATAATTTAAGCCAGTAATTAAAAAAATGAAACGCGTCAATGGTGTGTAACGATGAATTTTTCTATTTTTAAATTGTATAATTGTTTGCTGTCTGAAACTGACGGAACGCTGAAGATTTAATTGAACTGCATATTTCCTCTTGGAACCGATTGAAAACTGACGAATTCTTGATTGAAGGCCAAACACGAAAAGAAGTTACCGTGTTAAAAGTAATATTAAAAAATTGAGGATCTTGCTGTCGCAGCAAGTAGACATTTCCCTTGTCGACCGTTTGTCGACAAAGGTACTGCAACTCCGTTACACTCGGCTTGTAATTTTCACGCATACCTGGAACATAAAACCCAACATCTTCGTAATAATGTCTGAACACATTAACTTACGTAGAACACACGAGAAAACGAAATGCATCGAAATAATAATTTCTTTTCGAATATTGTACATTCTGACTCCACTGATCTCCTTTTCGTACATTTTCCCCTCTCGCTGACGTTTCAGCTCTTATACCAAACCTCTCCACCTAAACGTTCCTTCTTTCCTGCGACAATCTATTTGAAAACACTTTTTTCTTTTCTTCGTACATATTCTTTATTTTCTCCAAAACATTAAAACCCAACGAGAAAATGCAACATGGTCAAAAATCAAATGAAAAACATTGATTCGACATATTTTCAGCTCCGATGATCCCGTTTCGATTTGCTCTATCACGTCGACGCTTCAGCCTTGATGCAAGCTCCCTCTTTCTACAAAACTGTTCTGTCCTACCTGCATAATCTCCACGAAACCCTTTTTAATTTACTACCTCCCTCAACCATTGTTATTCACTTAAAACACGCGATTTCAAATAAAAACCCAACTGCCTTTATTGAAGTTCGAGGCATTTAAAAGGCCTTTACTGCGATATGTCGTATTCTTTCATTTCTACCTTGTGACAAGCAAAATAATCATCATCTCAGTCCACCACATCACATTCTTTTTCTACTATTTTTTTCTTTTTTACTTTCTGGTCCGGCACGTGTAGTTCCGTTACACATACCAAACAGCAGCAAAACTTGCTGATTTTTTTTTCTCTTTCACTACACGTGCGTTTCCAGCAAAACCTGCCGAAAAAAACCTCACCCATGTCCTGAACAGCAACGTCACTTTTTCTTTGCGTTTAATAAGCGCTCGTTAAGGGAGTTTGGGTTTCTACACGTCCTGTGCTACCCTCCCACTGAAAACTTGCGAGCAACGTGCTCCAATAGCGCCAAAAAACACTAACGCCACACCGATCCATCTTTTAATTGCTGGTGGAGTGAATTTTATGGTGAAGCAACTCTTATTTAAAACCTAAAATGTCCTCTTATTCACTTCCGTTAATGCTTACCCCCGGACGCGGATTCCCCCAAGAACAAGCAACGTACAAGAGAATCCTTGGGTACAACACCGTAGCATATTCTCAGATACTTAAAATCGCATTTGAGTCCCGTATTGATCGGATGACGTACACCCCCCTTCCCCTAACCTACATATGTACATATGTGTCGCTGTAAACGCTGCATAAAGCAAACTCCTGCGTGGCTGAGAGAGACAAGCCAAAGAAACCCCTATGAGGGGTTCAGACAACACGACGTTATTTTGTGTCACAGCCCGTCAGCGAGAGAAAAAAACCCAGAAAATTAAGAAGAATGCAACGTGTTTCAATCTGGGAGAGGATGTCAAGAACATAAGCAAGATGTTACACGTGCCCAAGCCCTTTCTTAGCATCAGACGCTTCTCCTCCCCCTCTAGACGCGACCCAGACTCCACTTGATGTTCGCCTGGAGTTTCTCCCTGATAATACAAAGCCACGGTTTTATCGGATTCATCTTACAATGCGCGCTACAGTGATCCACGTCAGGCGATCCATGCAACGTTCACGGTTTAACACTAGACAACTTGAAATCAACTCCAAATGAAAAGCAAATCTGACAAATACCCGATAGTAGTACGGTAGGAGTCTTCTTATCCGGTCTTTAAGGGAATGGACTTTACGCTGCATAAAGGAAAGCCAGGGAATCTTGTACATGCGAACCAATGAGAAATTATAGGCTTTAAAATTAAGATGCAAAAATAGTAAACAATAGCTGAACGAATCACTTTGATTAAGTAACGTTATGCGCCATTAAAGTTAAAAAAGTAACATTAATTAAATAAAAAACTATGATCAATATTGTTTTCTATTGAGCTGGTAGCAGGGAACAAGAAATTTCATCCTAGCTTGTAGCGGATATTGGTAAATTCAAGGAAAATGTGCGAACATAATAAAAAAAGAGCTACTTCAAATTCAAACAATAACCTACAACCAAAACAAGTCCCAACAAACAACTGAAATTAATCTGAAATGTATTATTCTTCCCGTTGAGTTCATTTTGAAGATTTTATAGTCAACAAGTCAAATTCAAACAAATTTGAAAAAGTTTACTTCAAACTCATCTGAAACTTAAGATGTTTTTAAGCTGGTTAAATTTAATTTAGAGGTTTTGAAAGTAAATTTATAACATTTTTAGGTGTCTAAAATCGATTTCAAGTCGACCTGAGCTAATTTGAGCGCAAATCCCTTTTTAAAGATTTTAAATTTAGAATTGTTTACGTTAATTCGTTACGCTTGGCAGTTTGAGAGTCAGCAACACGCCTAATTCAAATTAATTTTATCTAAATCAATCGAAAAAAAACTGGGACGTAATATCTTTACGTCAATTCAATCAAAAATGTCGACGATTAAGTCAATTCAATTTTTTTCGTGGTTTCCGAAGTCAAACTGAACTGAACAACGGGTGGAATTCGAATATAGTGCGAAAAACAGAACAAAACACGTAAAAGTTCCACTGAGGCTAACAATTCCACAAAAATTTCAACAAGAACAAACGAGTCTAAAAGAAAACCGCATACCAAATGCTCTTTCTTCTACCATCACACTGTGTTATATACTATTATGTTTGTATGCATTGCAACGCAGTAAAAATTCAAATCAATACTTATTTTTTCTAAAAAAAGTTAATTCATGCCAATTCAATCACTCTTTACTCAAGCCAACTCAAGCAACACTCTAAAATGTAGCGTTAGTTCAATTAAAATCCACTTTAACTCAAAAAACCGAAAAGGTGTTCCAACTCATCCAACCAAATCAACCGGAATGTTACGAATTTAAGTTAAAGTTATGAAGACGTACTGAATCTTAGCTCTGGTTCCTGGATCATTTACTACACTCTGAACATTTTCTTACAAAGCTCAACTTGAAATGAACTAGCAAAAAAACAACTAACAAGTAAAGACTAAAGAGAAAACTAAAAATAACAGAAAATAAATACATTAAAAGACTAAACACTGCCAATTAAAGCTTGACCGGATAAGAAGGCTTCCACTGTATTCCGGACATGTTACCACCCATCACTTACGGTTAAACAAAAATGTTTAATTTTTATGTGCCCCTCAACACAGTTTTCCGCCCCGACGCTCTCTACTACCAGCAGAAAACTCGCATACGGGTTTGGTGCTGTGTATTTAAATACCTTAAAAAAAAGAGAGAGAACAGGTTCCTTCAGCTCACAGCCTGCACGTTTGTTTATACAGCAGCCTGGCCTTACAACCGCGTGCGGTTTCCGACTAAGAAATGTCGGGATCCGAGACAGGAAGTCAGGTCTTCCGATTGGACTCAGTGTTGAGGCCAAAACTCACGAAGTTACATTATTCTACCTTCGCTCCACCCCTTTTGGAACACGTAGCGAACCATAAATCAACCTTTGAAGAATCCATGACTTACAAAACCCGCAAGTAATAACGGAGGCCATGATAATCACAATAAGGGTGGCTTTCTCCACCCCAGCAGGTGCGCTCGACGGGTTCCAGCCCCTGCATGTAAATTACCACAAACTTTTCATTGTTTGTTTTACCTACGTTAAATTCACAAACTTAACTTTCGTACGGCCGTAATCGCGAAAGAAGGGATTGCGGTTAAAAGGGTTGGACAATACCGAGGGGAAGTTGGATGGAAAGCGTTCCCCCTAAGGGTGCAGCATTCTAGGGTTTTAACAGACCGGGGGTGGGGGAGGGTACTATCATAATTTCACGCAAAAATGGTCGACTTCCTTTTGACTAGGCGAGCAAGAGCGAGGGGCGATATGTCTCACACTCGGAACTGAAGCACCGTTATCAATGGCAGTAACAATAGGCGGTTTCCGGGGCACGTTCCAAACCGGGGGGTTGGGGGGGATCGGAAGCTAGCTCAGTAAATCACGTTGTAAACGTCCAACTGGCCGCTAATTCCTGTACTGGAGTGTACGGGTCATTCTGCGTTATTTTAATTGCAACAATTATAGGGTTATTAGCTGGCCAGTCCAAACATTTCACACGCCCCCTTCGACAAGGTGAAAGACTGGGTTACTCTTTTTTATTTTAATCCGTAAATCTAAGTAGCTCTTGCTTACAAGTGTAATGAAACCATATGTTGTAATTTTATGGCGTGCTGACTATAGTGACAACTCTCGTTAGTGGGGGGGAATTACGACCTCCCTAATCCGATTACTGGTGCAGTGCTATGTAATACCTACTAAGTGCGCATAAGAATTCGCGAGTCATGATGCTGGGTTCGGAAAGATCTTTAGAAAGTTCTCTAGATATTGTTAACTTAAAAAAAATTATCGGTTGAACAATTTTCTAAAAAGTTATTGGGAAATCGTTAACGGAATTTTCCCGTCTCCTATTCAATGTTAAAGAAATAATTTAAAAGGATATGCAGTGACCTGAAGGGCACAAATGGGCGGAATAACATCGCCTTTTTGCCGTCTTTGTATTTGCTGTTATTGTTTGTATATTTTTGTATTATTATCTTTTTACGTGATTAATTCGCTCATTTGTACACCAACGCAATATTCCATTGTTTGCATTAACATTCGCCCTTGCCCTAATGCTCTCATTAGATATGATATCCACGTACTCATACGAGGAACAAG
>JAHZNP010000857.1:0-34301 GCA_020615345.1 Triops cancriformis
TGGATATATATATATATGGATGTACAAATGTGTGAATGTAGAAGTGATTAAAAAATATATATATATATTTATACTTCGTATTAGGAATATCTTGGTATTGGGGTAATAATGATTAAATAATGCATGCTTACGTTTTCCAACCCATCTCTGTTTTGCTGTCATGTGTGTGCTTTCTAAACTTAAATGTTTACGAACATTACGGAAAGGGAGTTTTCGATGAGCAATTTTGGGTAATTAACAGAAAAATGTGGGAAGAACTGGCATAATTTATAAAGAACACTTGGAATGCCTCGGAATTTTCGGATAAACGAAGATTTTCAAACTAATTAGCGTTAAGCGAGGTTACACTCTATAAGGACAAGAACGAATCCCCAAAGAAAACCTTGGTTTCTTCTTGGCTACATTTTATTGGTGTCTCCTATTGTTAATCTTTGTCAACACCGCTTGCTGTGGGGTATTTTTTGTGTGTCTGACTTGTGTTGCACTTTTTTCTTCGCCTTCGGCATCCCAGGGCTCAAAGCGGTTTAAAACTTTTTTTTCGTACAGTTTGAGTGTAGTCTGAGCTCTCAAACCCTATAAAGTACGCTTTCATCATTATCACGGCCATTTTTGCTTTTCGTCACTGTGGAAAGAAACAATGAAGTAAACTTGATCGAGTTACGTGAACTGACAAGTTCTGCTTGTGTTTTTCTTTTTAGGCTTCACGAGATTGACGGTGACAAGGTTACTCAACCGCATCAGGACAAGTTGGGCCTACAGAAAGTTTTTCCTTCGGCATCATTTACAAGCCCCAAACCCGCCCCTTTAAATGTTTTCCCTTTCACCCTCCTGGAAACCTGTCCGAACCACATTTTTCTCCCCTCAGAAAATTTGAGAAAGACGCTTAGCCGAAGCTGCTGCTGCAATCTAAACTGGCCTCGCTTTCAAGCTTGTAAGCACCAACTTTTCTGTCGTCAAGTTTTCGCATATTTCTCAGGTTGTTTTTCACGCAGATCCACGAAAAATCGCTAAACCGTCTTTGACGAAAGACTTTGAGGATTGCCACAAGCATGGACTACGCAATGGAGTCTGGCGATGAACGTGCAAATGATGGTCTTTCCACGCTTTCTGAAAATAAGCTGGATGTGTGGAACGAAACCTTCAAGTTGAATGGGTGGAACGGTTTCAATTACTCCGGGAGTGACAATGCCACAGAAGCTGAAGAAATTAATCCCTTTTATTTTTATGAGGTAAGTTTATCAAACCTTTCTTAGCTTTATTTCTTTCAGTTCCGCTTTTACACGTATTTTATTTATTTAATTCTTGCTTCATTTATTTTATGTATTTAATTTTTCACTAAGTTATATTGCGTATTTAATTTTTGTTTAATTTATTTCACGTATTTAATTCTTGCTTAATTTATTTTACGTATTTAACTTTTGCTTCATTTATTTACTCTCTATTTTACTCGTTTTTGTATACACTTTTTGCAATGGGGGTACAGTAATTACGGGCGTGGCCCAGCCAGGTGCACTAACGTGGTAGTTTCAGTACAAAGTTGTATAATAAGAACAAAAGGAGGAAATACTATAGGGTAAGTTTTTTGGTTCTTCACGTGCCAGAATCCATTACGAGAAATTGAAATGTGGAATAGTTCATTGTATTGCGGCGTTAGTTTGGGGCTCACTGGTCCTGCGGGCCTTGGTATTTCATTTGGGAGATTGCTAGGTACGTAGGGAGACTTCGTGTGGGTATGACCTGGTGGGTTACTTTGGAAACATTTCATACCGTTTGTGAACGAGGTTCTTGGAAATGTTTTGACTTCCCGTGCTGGACTTGGGAAATCGCTTGGAAAATGAGAAGGGGAAAAAAGAAGCTTGCAGTGAAAACGAGGTTGAAAATCCTAGGAAAAAATAGGAAATGTTCGTATTGAAGTTCAAAGAGGATTTGAAGAGGGTTCGGTTCATAAAAACTTCACGTTACAGTTTTCAAATTTCGTGGGTACTCGTCTGTTCATTGCCCTGAGCAACCGTTGCGCAAATAATGGACAGTATTCAGGAGGAATGGAAATACAGTTTGTGTTATATTTCCATGCGTAGCTACAAGTATGCTTGTTGTGCACGAGCTATTGCGTGACACAAGTAGCCTAAGAGACGAGACGTGGGCAAATGCAATTCATAAAATTTTAAATCCGGATCCGTTTTTAGAAACTTCCTGTGTCTAAGTAAACTCAAACCCGACATTTCAGTGTTAAAAACATAAATAACTATTATTCTTAAGGTCAGCTCGGTACGCTTTTATAGGGTTTTACATTCGAAGCTATTCAGTAACAATTCAGATTTCAATAAAGCATGAAAAACAGCAAATCAGGTGAAACAGGTATATTGTGACTCGGGATATTAGAAGCTGAGAAATAGAATGAACGAAAAGTTTTCGGCACATTTCGGGAAGAAAGTAAAAAAAACTTATCTGTAAAGATAAGTTTTTATCTGTAAAGATAAAAACATTTATCTGTAAGTAAGTTACTTGAAGTCAGTAGCAAATAACTCAAGGATTTCCAAGTTAGTCTTAGAAAACTCAGTATTTGTCCACTTCAGATCCAATTTAAAGAAATATTACTTGAAGTTTGGCAGGCAAATTTACCAAGTTCGATTGAATTTATTCCAATTCTGGATGAGCCCCGGCGAAACCTATACAAGATAAGACAAAGACAATGGAAGTCGCGGACGTGTTATATAGCAAAAGTCCATTTACGTCAACCAATATAGATTGAGTGAGGATAGCAGGAGGAATGAACAACAAATTCAATGATTTTTCATTAAATTTTGCTGGATGAGCCGAGACGAGACCTTTGTAATATTTTTTTCTTAGCATTTAAAGTTTTTCGCCATTAAGCAACTTCTTCAATGAGACTGTCATCATTACCCAATTTCGTCTGATTAGCAAATGTTTAGCTTCCATGTTTCTTTGCGACAAGGGCTGTATACACCGCATCCTTGCGTGGCAAGAGATCATGGCATATTAAATGTCATCATAACCATGAATAAAAACGTCAACAAAGGTAAAGAATAGTGCGGTGACCCTTCACAAGCTACTAGAAGCGAAAAAGTAATTGACACACGATCGGAAATTTCCATAATAAATGTTTATGTAATTGAAGTCGACACGAGACAATGGTGAGATGTGCGAGACGTAGGCGAGACAGTGACTATAAAGGATTTTTTTGTGTGGCTGGGTGGGATCATACTCTGTCATCACAGTTTTTTTTTTACTTTTGGTCTCGCATTTATTCATTTATTACTAAACTCACAGTCGCCCTTATTTACTCGTATACTCCACATGCGACAACCAAACCTTGACAACAGTGAACGACAGTGCCAAAACAGACCGGCATACTATGCCATAGAGTAATGTTGTAATTCTACAAATACGAGAGAGCACATTTGGTGACAGGTTAGGATTGCATCGTTCGACGAGGTGAAACTTTCGGACGCCGAAAATCCTTTACCCTGTGGTGAAACACGACAGGGTAATGATTACAGGCGGACTTCCGGGGAAAAGTAGCCTATATCAGGAAAATTAAGGCTACCAACGTACTGAATGGATTCTATATGGCCTATTAACGGTTAGGAACAACACAACGAAAAAAATCCAAGCATTGCCTGTGTGGTCGTCATCATTGGAGATTAAAAAAAAGTGCATGCCTGCAGTTTATGGCATTTTTATTAAATTGGAGAGTAGGGAAGAATCAATCTAGAGGAGAAAAACTTACAAATATGTCGCACTTGGGACCGTTGTCGTTGCCAATCTCGAAGGTTTGGATTTGACAAGAAAAAAAAACTCAGAAAAATCGCTAGTAAAGGAGTGTCGGATAGGCCTGTGACTCCCTAGCGGGACATGTTATAAGCTGGACGTAGTGTCGTCAATCGGGGGTCGTAATCCGTTTGGGTTTCCGAAATCGGGAAGTCTGTCTTGTCACTTGGGTTCTCGCTAAGCCGGTAGTTACTGTGGGAACGAAAATATCTTCGTTATAAGATTTCTTTTGTTCTTTTTTTGTTTCGAGGATCAGCCTGAGCCCGCAGGGCAAAGAGGGTTGATGTCCTAGGTTACGTGCTATTAGGAAGAAATTCAGCGACGCGTAAAAGCGCGATTTTCATCTCCCGTCAGGGTCGTTGGAAGTATCTACTACATTTTTACTACAGTACAGAGGCCCCCAAGAAGTTAAAAGAGGGTGACCGTGCCCATCTGTCATGTTTGTGTCGCGTTGCCTCCTTCTTCATGTCACATCGAAGAGCATTCACGTGCCTCTTGTTCCCACAAAATTCTACGTCTTGTCGTCTCGGGTTAAGCAGCCCACCCATTTCTTCCGTCATCATATGCATACCGCAGTAGTTCTTATAGCGATCGTTGACTGAACCGATTTGGAAAGAAATTGTAGCGTCCCCAGCGACTGCCAACTACATTCCTGGCATTTTTCCTGTTCGTAAAGCCAGGAAGCCTGGTCGGAGAAAAAAGTTGGACTGTGTATTGGCTCCGAAATAAGGTACGCACGCGATGACGAAGACAGCAAAATAGCTAGCCGATTCATTTTTGAATGAATGCATGCGTTATTAGAGACGAAAACGTAAGGCCAATTTTAAGTTAAGAACGTAAACAATTTATTCTCGAAGAGTGTTTTCGTTTCTAAACATTCCAAACTCCGCTCACCCGGATCTGCAGGGAAATACAACACGTAAATTTTTGCGTATCGATTATTTCGGTCACTTTCGAATTCTAGTGTGCATAGCAATTTCCTTAATTTGAGTAACCTCTGAATTTCTCTGTTGATGTGGGGAGAATACTTAGGTAGTGTAGGACAGCAGTAAGAGAACGGGTTTAAACTCGTCGTGGAAGAACAAATACTGTTAGTTTAACAGTGTTTCTTGGTAAGAGAAAAATTTAATAAAAAGCAGAAAGCGAAAATTTCTCGCATTTGTGACACAGTCTAAAAAAATAGTATCATTGACTCTTTCCCTTCATTTACATACGCGCAGTGCGGTTACCTGTCAGTAAATTCAGTCATTTGTATACAATGTATGGTGTTATTAAAGAAAAGCATTTATATGTAAGGTCATACTTTTCATCATGCGTGAAATGTTTACGTCAATTAAGATAGGAAAAAGCAAGGAGTGAACCATACTGGGCTGACAGCATTATTAGTGTGAATTGCTGCGTTGGTCAGTTCAGCGCGCGTCACGCATTCTGATGATACACACCGTCATATTACAAGAAAGCAGTAAATCGTAAACGTAAAACATTGAGACTTAGGTATTTTTTTAAATCTTTATCCGGTGTGAGCTAGGCCCTTTACCGCTTGAATTGAAAATAACTTCTTTCCAATTTTTATTCATTTTAGACTGAACACTTAGGTATTATTTGCTTCATCTGTCGCAGAAATTTGAAATTTCTCTAATTTCTTACAGGCAGTACTTGCCACGTGAATCGTGGCTGATGTTTTTTTTCATATAACTTTCCGTGGTGAAGTATTAAATTTTCTAAGAAATACTTTCAGGTAATAACCGAATATAAACTTGGGTAAATCTAGAAAAAACTATTACCAGCTTAATATGTACGTCGTGAAACAGAAAAATTGAATAAAATAAATAAAAGCAATAATAGCGCTATTATTATAGAAATAATAGTGTTATTTACGAACTTTATAACACGAGCGACGGGTTTTTTCTTTCCTTTTTTCTCGCAGATAATAGGTTTCTTCTTTTTCGCTCTGAGATTTTGCCTTGGTAAAAGTTTTCCCTGAAACAAGTGGCATCCAATGTTCGTCCAGTGTGGTCTCTCCCGGAGGTCAATACTAGCGCTGTACGGAATGAACTTCCTCTATACTTGTTCTGTAATAAGAGTACTTTTTTTGGGTGGGTGATAGTGTGAGGAGTTAAACCCATTCGAGAGGAGTGTAGTACTGTCCTGTGCTGTGCAAGTCAGGGAGAATATTGCGAGTTGTGTGAACTCGTATCATGCCATTTCCCTAAGTCGAAGTTGGCGTGCGGATCGCGTAAAGAGTTAAGATGGTCGAAGGGCCAATAAACTGTCAAAAGTCCACACAATCCCTGGGCCGTTTGTTAGCGTGACTATATAGCTTCCATTCTGCCTCCCTTCAATGTTATAACCCTGAATCGCTGCGAATAGAACTGAAGGAAACGACCACTTTCTCTTAGGCATTTCGTACATAGCGCGATGACTAGTCGCTCATTAGCATAGCAATAAAGACAACAGTGCCTCGTGGCAATGCCATGCCTTTTCATAAGCGCACAGGGCTGTTTAAACATTCTTTACTTTGCTTGGGCCTAGCTTTGCTTGGCTTACTTGGGCCCAGTTAATGCCGAGTCCATTGGCCGCGAGCATTGCCCGACCGTAAAGGTGCGTTCCAAACAAAATTAAAAAGAAAGAATCGCACCGTAGAGGGATCGTAAGTCGAGGTTTGGCGTTTACGCCTGTTGTGTTGGGCAATTTACTTAAGAAACTAGTAGATTTCGTCAATAAGGATAAACATCTCGTGTCCTGTCATATAATTTTGTTCCTTATTACGTGAGGCGAAATGTCAGAAAAGCGAAATTCTTCCAAGTTGTTACACAGTTATGGTCCTTATATGACGTTAAAGTTTTCCCACCGCGGATCTCTAATTTCTTTGAAGTTTTTCAAACTACGGTACTTATACCTCATTAAGTAATTGCGCTACAAACACCGGGTTCAACTTTAGCCCTTTGCGTAAATTAACCAGCAAATCATAATTTCAGTATGAATTCGTTACGTACTTTTCCCTTAAGTTTGTCACGCGATACCGATACTTCTATACCACTATTATGCACTGTTTTTAAAGGCCGAAATATCACTCTAATTGCTGACCCAGTTGAAAAGGGGAAATTCGAACTCGGGCCATGAAGGATGATTAGTTGCAATTAACCGGCAATCCCAATTAAGCGTATCCCGCTTATCTGTTCTCGACAGTCCAACAATCCAAACTACAAATCCAGCCGAGAAGCTTCGCAGTTACCGAAAGTGCATTACTCCAGTAAAGCAGTAAAAACTACCCAAGCAGCAACCTAGCAAACAACCCTAGCAAACAAGCTAAAAGATACTACGCCAACTGCAGCGGTAACACACGCCATCCTCTCGTGAATACTCAGGAGTCCACAGCAAGGCTCTCACAATGGGAACTTTCATTGTTATCCAGTACTGCTTAGAATAGGACCGTTTTCTAGGTTTGTTTTTAGTGACGTTGAGTGTCGCTCATGAATAAAGCCAAAGCGAACAGCTAGAGTTAAAAGCGTATTTCTACCAATCGCGTGAAAGGGCACAAAATTCCTTTAGGGTTGTTTCGTTTGCTTCCAGGTTCTTCTTTAGAAATCTATCGTAACACGAGTTGTCGTAAATCGCGCTTCCCACGTAAAGTGAAACTGAGTTTTCGCTCGGTACACTCATAGGAAAGTCAAGAAGGCGCTGTATCTCTGATAAGAAACTGCCACATTAAAAAGCCCGCCAAGTCAAGTATCGAGTGGTATGTGGGTGCTAAAGCGAAGCTGTTATGGTCGAGGTAGTCAGTCCATCGTTTCCACATTTCTTAGCCCGGAGCGGCAAGTAGTTCTGCCAGGCGATGGGGGTGTTCACACTGTGTGCACTGGCTGCTTTTATCCTAGCGAACGCCGTCCAAGTGGAAGCGTTAGTCTGCCATAAAAGTTGCCATTACAAGTCGAGGAAACACAACCCGAAATCTGCACCCGACAAAACTCCTCCATCGCCTCTTGTCCTTACGAAGTAATCAAGCTTGAAGCAAATAAAAAGGCGGCGCTCCTCCGGTGGTCAAGCAACCCTCCCCAAAGTATCGTTTGTTCCAAGAACGAACACAAAGGGAGCAGAGACTACGCGTGGGACTCGAGCTGGGCGCGTTTGATCAGAAATGCTTGTCTTTCAATAAAACGGTTATAAACGTCTTGCCCATTCCCTCGATGAACATGATAGAAGCCACTCGGCCACAAAAGCATTCCTGAACTGCCTTTTGACACGGGTATCCGCTAGCGCTAAAGCTAGCTTGAACCAACGTAGAAGAAATTGTTACTACCCCAACAAAGAATTTCTCTTTCCCGTTTTTTTCCTAGTCACCTCCCGTCGGGCACAAGATTTAACGAATAGGGAAAGTAGAAGTCCTCAAACCATTCCTCATAGTTTTTTATTTACCCATCCTGTCTACTGTGGACAAAGAGAAATTGAAATGGTCAAATAGGAAAAGTTGACGTTTTGACATCGCCATCGGTGGCCAGTAAAGTAGTTGTAGTTTATCCGATGTCCTGACACGTGCTGGAACGGGTGCCCTCTCAAGAGACGGGCAAGTGCTTTGAACTTTGACTCCCTTGACAGTACAGACATGGTTTCTAGGTTACTTTCCTTTTTCTCCTTCTAGAAGTCGACTGCCTTCAATACGAGGCATAGGGTTTTTACCTTAGCTCGTTTACTTAGAAGCTTCTACATTGATGTACGTTCTAAGTCAAGAGGATCCCATTTATTCTAATTTCAGAGTATTTGACTTTGTAAAAAAGATCAACAGTCCTTCTTGTTAACATAGTGTAAGTCCGTCTTATGCGTCCTAGCTAGCGCAAAAGCAAGCAATGATCAACTTACAAATATTTGGACACCATAAAGCTTGTTTCAACGTAAGGTTTACAATTTTGTCACCAAAGGTGCCGTTGAAGATGACCCAATGAAGTAATGTGATTGTAGTTATAGTTTTGAAATGCCCATTATTTAACGCAAGTTACTTTCTTAATTAATTGTAATGTAAAAAAATAGATAATGATGCAGTGTGTTGTATTTAAACGTAATATTTACAATGGAAAGGTCGAGGTTATGTTACATTTGCAATTACTTTTTGATTTTCGGAAATGTTTTCGTAACCAACGAAGAAAAAAGGGAAAGAAACGAAGTTGTTTTGCGCAAATCTTAAAGGGCAATGGACACCAAAAAGCAACTTCATCTTGTTAAAAAAGCGAAAAGTCTAGTTTCCTGATATAAGTTTCTTTTTCTCAGCTGCGAAGTAATAACAAAAATATTTAGGAAATAAGAAATCTGACATTCAAATTTTCCCGTACGTGACGTCACGCTTCTCATGGGCGGGAAAAAGCCAAACTTTGGAAATAAATATCTCCAGAACGGCTGGTCAGAAAAAATCGGAACAGAATTCTCTATTCTTAGAATAATGTTTATTATAATAATCCATCAAAACCTCTTTATGCGTCTTTGGTATCCATTGTCCATGAAATCAAATTTTCCCGTCAGTGACGTCACGCTTCTTATGGCGGGAAAAGGCCAAACTTTGGAAATAAATATCTCTAGAATGGCTGGTCAGAAAAAACTCGAAATAAAATTCTTTATTCTTAGAAGAATGTGTATTATAATAATTCATCCAAATCTCTATATGTGTTTTGGTGTCCATTGTCCATGAAATCAAATTTTCCCGTCAGTGACGTCACGCTTCTTATGGCGGGAAAAGGCCAAACTTTGGAAATAAATATCTCTAGAATGGCTGGTCAGAAAAAACTCGAAATAAAATTCTTTATTCTTAGAAGAATGTGTATTATAATAATTCATCCAAATCTCTATATGTGTTTTGGTGTCCATTGCTCTTTAAGATATTTTCAAGAAGCGAAAAGAAACAGACTTGCGTCCGAAGTGTTTCTTTATTCTCCTAATTTTCAAAATTGCTTCATCGGGTTGCTAATATTTCCCGAGTTTTATTCGTAGTTCGTTCGCTTTGAAGTTAAAAAAGCTATAGCACCTGATCTTGTGTAAGAAACCTATTTGTTTGGTCAGATTCCAATTGGATAGAAAAAAATATACCGCATTTCTATCGACCAAAACCACCAAGTATATACAAATACAATTTTATTTATTTTGTTCTTAACAGGTCTTCAAATAGCCAAAATAGTTATAAATAAAGAATTATTTTGTTCTCGCCTTCTATTGCATTTTGTAATATTTTTAACGTAAGACGTAAGAAATAGACCAGAAAAAATCTAATAAAGCTTAGCCTCATTACGTTTTTATCCCACGAGGCACTTCAATAATATCAATAACATTTCCATAATTAAACGGCACGTTGAGCAGTTATTAAGTGATTTACTTCGGATTCTCACTCATTGTAGGCAGCGTTTGCCTTCAAGTACTTGTAACATTTTTCAGGATTAAACACGATGTTGGGTAGTTCGTTAAGTAAGTGATTTCTAGCAAGGTATACTTAAGGAAATTTCGCAATAAAAGCCGTCATAAACAATTGCAGTCTTGTACCATCGGTCAAATGAAATTGGCCTGTTCGTTTGTGCAGCCTGTTTGGGTGCAGGAGAGAATTGTTGCTACGAGGGAAGACCTATGACAGCGATTCCAGGGCGAATATAGTAATTTGAATTGCGAAGCTTACTTTTTAACAAGCGTTGTATGAGATGTGTTCTCCGGAATCTCAGAAGTTATGTGAAGATCTGCGAACTTATTCATATGCATTATTAACATTAGGTGAATACCAGAATGAGAAAGGAACTGTAAGCTTTGGGAGTTGTGTGCTGTGATCCTACTATTTAGAGGCATTTTATCTCGTGCTGTGGGTGAATGAGCATTAGTCTATTAATCAATGCAAGCCTGCAAGAGCGAGCTAGATTTCCGGTATGGCGTCTATTTCCTAGCTTTGCTTGGTTCCTAATCTTCTTTGCAGTGCCAGTTCCGATTTTCCTCTGAAGCGAAAGCGTGGGAGCATCTTTACAGATTGCGCGCGGTGACGTGTGAGAGAAATTAAAAGAGGAATTTAAAGAAAGGCTGAATTTATTATAGTGCAATGGGCTTTCAAATATGCGTGATGAACAAATGAGGCAATGAACAAGAAAAGTTAAAAAACGTTCCAAACAGATATTCAGCGATGCTTTAACACAGCACTAAAACTCGAAAAGTCTGCGTCTGCAAAGTTGCTACGTTCGGCTTCGACCGGGATCTGCGTCTCTTGGACGGAATTGTCGGCAGGCAACGGAATCCGGAGACGTACTTGCATGGTACGCTCGCCAGATGCGACTCCACTTTGGATCATATCTTGGGAGTCGGAGGAGAAACCTGTTTGAGGTAAAACATCTTGCGACTGGATTTGCTCCACGGGTGAAGGATTAGAGACGGGAATGTTTGGAACAACGCCTGCAAAAGCGGCTTGCCGTTGTCCGCCAGATGGCTGAGGTACGCCCATGACTGGAGTGCACGGCGAATTGGCAACCTGGACGTCCTCCACGGTGGCGCCACTGCTGCAGTCGGACGCTCTGACATTCTGCTGAACCTGCGGTTGGGAAAACTGTTGTGTTTGACCTTGGGAAGACGGAAGTGGTGGCGCCGACCGCGAAGTATCTTGCGATTGGACTTGCACCACCGTTGAAGGAATCGAATAGATGGCGTTGTCCGGAACAGAGCCGGCGAAAGCGACCTGACGTACTCCATCAGAGGACGCAGGGACGCATGGCGAGTTAGCGATCTGGACGTCATCTAAAGTGGCGCCACTTTGGCAGTCCGACGCTCTCACGGCAGGAATATTTTGTTGAAACTGAGGCTGGGAAAACTGTTGGGTTTGCCCTTGGGACGACGAAAGGGATGACGCCGAACGACCGAGTTGTTGGGCTTGACCTTGATTCGAGCTAAACTGATCTGCAGAAACGGGCAAAATCCGAATATTAGCAGGAAGGAGAACTTGGGTGGGACCGCGGAGACTGATTTGCGCGTCGTTGTCGCTCGTCCCAGAGCTGACGCCTTGGGACTGGGAGAATTGTTGAAACGACTGTGGTGAGCCGCCGGCGACGGGAACTGTCACCTGCAAGCGAGTGGCCATTTGCTGGGAGCCCGGTTGTTGCGATCGGAATTGCTGAATGTCGGCCATTTGAGCTTGGACAGGGAAATTAAAAGTATTGAAACCAGCTTGGTCACTTGAGACGCCCTGTGTCATGAACTGCCCTTGTCCGAATTGATACGGGTCTTGGAAGGAGGTGCTCTGCACTGGAATACCTACTGCCATCGGAGAGTAGCGAACTTGATTAATCAGCAAGGGTTTCGTGGGCAAGGGTTTCACGGGAAAGGGTTGCGCGCCTATGGGTTTTATGGGAAATGGTATGGGGAAGGGCGCCGGCACTGGGAACGGAATGGGCGGCTTGAAGAGCAAGGGGAACCCCGGCTTTAGTCCGAAAGGGAACATCGGAGGTAGAAACAAAGGCGACCGTCCAACTTGCGCGTGGCTTTCGCAGACCAGTGCAAGTACCAACTAGCAAATCAGGACATTTTTAGCAAAGCATGAATTCCTTTTGACAGAGTGCTCAGTCCTTTAGTTAAGGCCACTGTATACGCTTTCTCTTTTTATGTTTTAATTTTTCACCAGCGTGAGCATTCGCTGTTTTGCTGGTACCCTTTCTCTTATTTTAGATTGACTGAATGGGAGAATATTGCGTGGACGATTTTTCCATAACTGTCACGTATTTTCAAAAATTTTTCAATCAATCTTAAAATTAATCCTACCTAAAATCTAACGTGGAGACATTTTCGAAGCTCAGAATTTTTGGAAAAAACTTGACAATTCATTTAACTGTAAATTGATCTGCAAATTTATTGATCTGTGATTCATTGTATTGTAAACGATCTTTTAAATTACCTTTTCGCAAAGATACCAGATTACAAAGAAATAAATTAAAGATTTGAAATACTTTACTGTCAAGATTACTTCGAGGAACATTTTGACTGGTAAATTCAAAATAATCCACTTAAGTATTCTATGCAATCCTCCATAAGAGAAGGGCGGTACACTGGCCTTTAGCTTGGATAATAACCAAAGCTTTAAAAAAAATGAAGGCTCAAGGACACTACGGCTGGGTTTTACGTTGACACTTAATCCTAATGACAAGGAACAGCTTCAGTAGTAGTTGATAGTTTCGCAAAATTGCTGTGAAATTTGAAGCGTGATTAAGGAATATCCTAATTGCACCACTGAAACTTGGTATATAGAATTTCACTTAGTTTCGCGCAAGAGTATAGCTCAAGGTGGCACCGTCTTAGTTACCTTTTAGTAGTTAAATTCTAAATTCTAATGTTTAAACTTCTATATTATCTTTTAGTTGTCTCGAAGTTTAAAAATCAATGACAAATGACATGCTAGTAGTTATAGAAGACATTTATGCAAGCAACTGTGTTCACATTAGCATTGAAGAAGAACTTACCAAGTACGCTCTGGCTATAGTTACCATTCTCGAAAATTATAATTTAAGTGAAGGGGTTGTACACCTGAAAAGAGTTCAAGTTCACCTGACGCTTTGGGAGTCAAAGTTTAGGAGATTTATAGGGTCAGAAAGGTGAAAGGGCGCGGGGGGCTGGGATGGGGTGGCAACGTTTGGGAAGATGGCAATCGTTTTAAGTACGAAACTGTCGTTTTTCTGGTGAATTGGTCAGCGTGGGTAAAACCGTATTTAGTTTGGAATGGAAATTCCAATCTGGTCCTTCAACTTCTTGGCTCTATTTTCCCCTTTCCTGTTTTCGTTTTCTCTTTACAAGACGGAACAGTTGGCTTTCTTGTGGATCCTCTTCGTTCTGATCATCGTGGGCAACGCGGCAGTTCTGTTGGCTTTGTCCATGTCCAAGGCCAGGAAATCACGGATGAATTACTTCATCATGCATCTGGCTATCGCTGGTATGTATGAATTATAGCCTTCACTTTTCTATCATCTGCCTTTGGGCCCTCACCCTTGGTGGGGCGATAAAATCGTCCGCATGGGAAAGTGACTTGACTTGACGCTTTTTGTACGTGTACACAAAGTGTTATTTTCTGTGATCTGAGGCTTTCATTGCAGAACATTAACTTATTCCCTCTTTTACTCTTTTTCATGCTATTTTCTCTCGTGTTCCTGCAGATCTCAGTGTTGGGTTGATAAGCGTCTTGACGGACGTCATCTGGAAAATCACTGTTTCGTGGAACGCGGGTAATGCTGCTTGCAAGATTATACGATTTGCTCAGGTAATTTGCAAGTCTTATTCGAATATTTTTTTTCTTTAAGTCCAGGAACGTATGTTTTGTGTTCTATATCGTTCCGGATGGAAAATTTTGATCGCAAGAAAATGTTTATTTTTTATGTTAATGTTAGTGTATTGTTATGCTCCATCAAGCGACATATTTTGAGGTCAGAGCAGCGAAAACAACTGCCAAACTTTGGGCCGCTTTGAAATTCAAACACCATTTTTGACTTGCAAGACGCCAAAGTACGAATTTTAAAAAAAGAAGTAGTTTGCTGTCCCAACTTTTCTGGCGCAGTGTCCGGTTTAAAACTTCTGTAATGTTCCAGTCGAAGTTTAAAGATATCGGCCCAGAACTGGTGGTTAATGAGGCAAGGCGGACGCTTAACTCAATAGGCAGTATGTTGCAGCCAAACGCCGAGGTCCATAGAGCTTCAGTTGGTCCGGCGTGTTGCGCAAAAATTGATGATGGACGACGTCGTAGTTAGTAACGAGAGAACCAAAGAGTAAAAGGCCATGGGGTTAGAGAAAAAAGGGAGCGAAATACAAGAAATGCTAGAAGGTTTGTTCCTTCCAGGCGGGTTACTGGCGACGCAACATCACCAAGCCAGAATTTCTCGGAAATTTTGGAACAGCGGATAGTGAGAAACTTTGGAAGGGGAAAAAAAAGCTGGGCACTGGGTGGGGGTACGAAAAAAAAGTCCCAACGGATGGAGAAGAGACTTTGGGGGAGGGTGATGGCAATGAAGACTTTATGAGAGTTATGGGAGGACATGAAAACTCCTCGTAATCCTCCGGAAAACATATGAAGACCCCGTTGGGTTGCCGCTTTTTCTCTCGACGAAACTGGTCATACGAGCAGCGTTTACCCAATGAACGGGGACAGGAGAATCAAGTTGAGAAGGGTTAGTGACGGGTTTGTAGGAAAAGTAAATCAAATGCAGAGGATAAAAGAAAAATATTTAGACAGGATTTTTTTTTATTGGAAAGTTTTTTAAATTACATGTTACATTTCTGGGTGGAAAAACCCAGCCGCAATTGAAACAAGATTTCTCGGCTGCATTATTGGATAGGATCAGTAATTCGCCATGCTAGAAATGTTTCCACAAGTATATGTTTACGCATACAGAGGGTCAACGTGTCGTAAATTAATTCCCTGAAGTTACAGCGAATTATTTGAACGCCGGGATTGTAGACTTACCCGAGGTAACTTTAACCACGATTAAAACCCTTTTCACATGGGTAGATCAGACTTTAGTGTGAACTTGATATTTGGACGTGACAACAGATATATTTGCACACAAAGTTGTATTTGAATAACCGCCCATCGCTTTCTTGTTTTCGTTGAACAAAAAGTGACTGTAAACTTTAGTTTCGAGTATGTCGTATTATTAGGGCTAGTTAAAAATCACGGAAATCTTTTCGAAAATTCACAGCTATGATTCAAAAATTTACCAAAAATCACGGCATCGTGACCCGGTTCACAGAATTTGACCTTTCTTTAAACACTACGTCGGCGATATAATTAAAAAATACAATATTAAAAGATCCAGTGAGCATTTCGTAATACTACACCTCGTCTTGGATGCTAGAAAGGAAAAAATCCTTTTGAAGTAATTTGGAACTAGGCAATTCGCGAGAAATAGTAATTTATTCGGAGTCCACCTCTGACGCTTCTCTTTTTTGAACGGTGCGCTTGAGTTTGATGTTGACGATCAATTCATCCTTTTCTAGTGTGATCTAACGTAACATTGCAACTCGCGCGAAAGATCTTTTCACAATCAGTATGTAAAATTCCTTTCGGATATTGTTTAGCTCCATTCTGGCAGGGTATGTTCACAGAGTGCTTCTTTGAAGCTATCATGGAAGCGACGCTACAACAATAAACTACAAGTAGGCAAGCGTAATCGCAATAAAAACACGGTAAAACACGGTATTGGGCGATTTTCACGGGAAAACAGAAATATTTGGGAAAAATCACGGTTCCGTGTAATCGTGATTTTTAAATAGCCCTACTTATCATGGAACAATGTGAACGAAGGTATAGTTAGTGCAGCAGTGATGGGTTTGGATAGCAAGAAGTGTAGTTGATGCCGGAAGAATGTTAAACAAAATTTTAGAACGCAGTAACACGGCATTTCAGACTAGCTTCGTCAATACCTCAAATAATTATTTTTGTTACGGTGAAAATAGCCTTTTAAGTTAAATGTAGTTAAACTACTCCAGAAACATAAATACGTGGCGTCTGAAAGCTCAGCGTTGATGCCCAAAGAATAAAAGAACTAACTTTGTATAGTGAACTGGGGTGGCGTAACCCTGATAATTTACACTTCATAGTCCTTTCTGTACCCATCGTGTAAATACTGTACCTACCCAAATCATCTATGAATAAAGGGAACTTCAGTAGGCTGAAGCGCTACAGCGGGATACAAAATCGTTTTTTTCCTGGTTTCGGATTAAAATACTAGCTTATCAAACGCACTGTCATGGTAGCGCGCAACAAAATCAGCGTGGTAGGGAAATAAATGTACAATATTTACCGTCAAGGGTTTGACCACTTTATTAAAACAATTACGGGGTAGGACGACAATTTAAAGTATATTTCTCGCGAATTGCGTAGCTCCAAACTACTTCAAACGGATTTTTCCTTTCGAGCATCAAAGACGAGGTATAATATTACGATAAGTTCATTGGACCTTTTAAACCTTGCATTTTTCGATTATTTTGATGTACCCCCCCCCCCCCCCACACACACACCTCTTTATTCCTTCCTGTCCATTTCTTTCCTTGGACTCGAGGTGGAGACGGCCCTGGTCCGGGACGCATATTTTCAAACCCCAAGACAGGGAAAATCTCATGGAGAAGGTTCATCCAGCGCTGCCACATTTCACCTAACCTAACCCAACTTTACATATCGTAACCTAACTTAACCTAACCTAGCCTAACCTAACCTACTTTTGAAGCAAGTGGCAACGCTGAGGCTGGGTAGGGTTGGGGTTTGAAAATATGCGTCCGGGACTCTCGTACCCCCCGGACAAGAGCAGAGTTTTCACCGACTAGGCTCGATATTAAAAGGCAAAAATTTGTTGGCGTAGCGTCGTGGGGAGACTGGCTACAAGAAATATAGACCACAGCTGTATTTTTCAGCAGTACAGTCAAACCTCTCGATGCGATAATTCGCACTAAGGAGGTCGAGAGAAGTCGCGTTTCACGCAGAAAGCATTACATAATTCGTTTCCAACTGAAGAATGACTATACTCCAGAAAATAAAAGCAAGTCAAGGTAAAAGGAAAAATCTAGGCTAGAAATACGAGCTGGAGATTTTCATGGAAACACCACTACGAGAATGAGAATTTCTTGTCCACGTTAGAGCAATTTGTTTGCTCTGAGATATTCTGCTGTACTAGTGGTACTGCAGGGGACGCGAAACAATTTGGATAGGCCTAAGCAACATATTTTTCATTCGGACAATTAAACTGTTAGTGACGTTTTCCCGTATACTGACAGCTGTACAGGTATAGACCTACGTGTACTCATGTAATTGTCTTCATTCACTTAAAAATATCCTTTTAAATCAAAGGTAGTTGAACCATTACAGACGCTCACACACGTGGCGGTTCAAAGCTGGGCAAAGTGTAAAAGAATTACCTTTGTATTAATATAATTAACCTGGGTTGTGAAACGCTGCGCCATAGGAAGCACAAGCAGTTTTGACACTAATGTAACATGAAGAATATAAACCATGTGTCTGATATGTACTGATAAGGCATCGTCACTTGTTAAAAGAACCGCCAATAAGAGCGGTTTTAAGAGAAAATCGCTGTGAGCACGATATTGTGGCGTAGTTATTTAATATCCAGACGTAAGATAATTGCGTTATTTTTTCAGACTTTTACGTTCGAAAAACGTAAACATTAAAGAAGAAAATTACTTAAGATCGGATGAATTTTTTCTCTTATTTTTCTACTTTTACATTAGCTTCTCAGGGATTTTTCACATTTCTTGCATTGAATTCATCTGTGTATGCTCTGCTAAGTCATGCAAAACACTTTTTGCAGTAACTGCATTGAAAGCCAATTAGCCTGTGAGTTAACGATGCGTGTGTCGTTAATTTGTCACAAAATAATAGTAATAGTATTAGACTGCAGAGGAAAGGGCTATGCGATAAAAACTTCAAGACAAAAGGGCGTTTTGCGTTATTAATGCCGTAAATGTTGTTCTACCATGCAACGTGAAAAAAAATATGTATTGATTAGGGACAGTCCATAAGCCATCATGATTCAAACACGTCGCTGTAACCTGGAAAGTTAGGAGTTCACCCCCACTCCGAAGGTTTATTTTTTTATTTTTTTAATGGGAATTGGGCGTGAGCATAGCTCGTTGCCTTCCTTGTATTGATAGCTAAGTTTCCTTTCCCCCCTTTTACAATTCACTGTACAATCATTCATATCGAGCCAGTTTTGTCTTAAAGTCTGAAAATCATTATATATTTAAGTTTATTTAAGTTTGTGATTCTGATTGGTCTTTAAGTCTGGTTGTCAATTTATTATAGGTCTTTCATCGCTGTTCGTATAAACGTACTTATATGGTGGAACACCTTAGGTTCAGTAAGGAAATTCTTTGCGTTAAAGTGCATTTTCAAGGATTTTATTTTTATAAGGACGATTATAGGAGAAAGTTCAACCATTTCTCACTATTGTTTTAACTGTTATCATTTAGGCAATAAAACTTTAAATGAACCCTGCGAGTTGTAGTGTTTTGGCTAGGATTGGACTACGAATAGAACGCTTAAAGACGTGGTCCTCACTTAGCAAATAAGTGTTATGGTAACCATGTGATGGAACTTGTATCAATCGCATTTGCATTTAATTACCGTGCAGTTTGAATTCTGTGTCGGGAATGGGTCGACGAACTCGTTTTATTTTTCTCTCTGTTTCTTCCAACGTTTAGGTGTTGGTTACTTATTCTTCAACGTACGTTTTGGTTGCCCTTAGCATAGACCGTTACGATGCTATTACACATCCCATGAACTTCACACGTGGATGTAAGTAGTGTTTAACATTACTGAAAGCCGAGAGTTCTCAATCTGAATCCCAAATGTAACTTGTCTTAAAAGTATCTCCTTCTCCCCTTTTGTTGCAACGGCACTGAGTGCCCGAAATAATAGGCGTCTCCGGAAATGGAACATTCCGTTTTTCTAATGGATTTGTGTTGTTATGCGTGTAGGGAGAAGGGCGAGAATTTTGATTGCCACTGCTTGGCTTGTAAGTGGTCTTTTTGCTGCGCCGACGTTGCTTTTGTACGAAGAAAAACTCGTTGACGGTAATTGTACTCATTTTATTCATGACGCATTTAATAGCAAAGGAAATGAAATATCTCTCCCACTTTTTTTCTACTCCTCCGTTTTTGTTTCCTTCGAAACAGGCAAAATGCAGTGTTGGATCGAACTGAGTAGTGATTTGCATTGGCAAGTGTACATCACCCTAGTAACCGTCGCGCTCTTCGTATTACCAGCGTTGCTAATTTCAGCCTGCTATGTCGTTATCGTGCATACGATCTGGAGCAAGTCCGGAGCCATGACCACTCGCCCTGCCCACAAGCTCAAAAACGGTAGAAAAAATACTAGTACCTATAGATCCAAGTTTCCACGCTTGGCGAACCTTCTGACCTCATCTCGTCCGCATTATTAACCCTTGTTTGGACAGGAATAATGGCTAATCAACGTAGCAACGAAGTTGACGACGACCAAGATTCACGTCGAGCGAGTTCGCGCGGCATCATTCCCAAAGCCAAGATCAAGACAGTGAAAATGACGTTTGTCATCGTCTTTAGTAAGTGTAGCACAACAATTATGGCTTTTCTTCCCCAGTAGATTCGTTAGTTGGGCTTGTGAGGCCTTATATTTATAGTAGGAATCACGGACTGTTTTTTTCTTTCTTTCTCTTAATTGTTTTTCTGTTCTTGGGTGTGTATTTTCCATGGAGGGCCTCCAAGTTTACGTAGCATTAATAGTCAATCCTCGTATTGTTCTCGTTCGCAAATCCTAGTGTTTATCCTGTGCTGGTCGCCGTACTTCGTCTATGATTTAGTGCAAGTCTTTGGACATATTCCCAAGACGCAGACGATGACGGCCGTGTCGACGTTTATTCAGAGCATGGCGCCTTTGAATTCCGCCGCCAACCCTTTGATCTACTGTCTGTTTTCTACGCATATCTGTCGAAATCTCAGGTATTTATGAAACGACACTGATGTGACAGCAACACTACATAAAAAGGCATTGAGTTAACGCTGGAACCGTCTTGGCCTTCTAGCAATAATAAAATGAGCAATGATGGACGGAGAAAGAGAGGGTGGGAGAGAAAAAGAAAAAAAGATACGAAAAGCTCATGTACTCTATCTTCTATACATAATTTATGGCCAGACTTTACACATAAATTTTCTCGTATCTCGTATCCTTAAGATTTTTTATGTCGGTCCTCTTTGGGAAATGAAGCTCCGGTTCCACTAAATTCTGCGTGTCCAGCGTAGTTAGAGACAACAGTGGTAGGAATCCTACCCGGAATGCTTAACATTACGTTTTTTACACACATGTGAGACACGAGGTACAATTTAGACCAGCAGCGTTTCTTCTTATCTTTCGCATGTGTTTAACTAAACCATAATCCGGAATTATTTTATGGTACTAAGAAGTGTTGTGGCTATCGAACGAGCTATTCCGTGCTCGCAGAACAGAAAAGTAAGGACGAACGATTTTTGAAACTGTGTGCTTCTCATTACTAGAAACTTGATGCGACAGGACAGATTGGGCACGTGATTCGTTCCCGAAAGGAAACTAGTCGATCAAATTTAGTATTACACGATTGATCTATTTTTTTTATTTAGTACAGGATAGTTGGTCATATAATGCTAATAACGATTATTTATTATGTAAATTAAAATAGTAAGTTGGGTATTATTTTGCCAGATTAATGTACTTATTATTTTACTACAGACTTAAAATATCACATAAAAACTTATAGACGTAAGTTACATTATTATTAGGACTCTTTCAATCCATTCATTTAGGTTAAAAGAATTACTCTAAAAAAATGCTTTTTGTTCAAATTGTGCACAGTCGATTGATCTTGGTTGTTTCCTGCCCTGTGTAGAACTATTTCACAGAATTGGTTAAATTGGATAAACATTGACAGATTTGCCTGCAACTTAAGCCTTAACTAGAAAACATAGTTCTATTTTTATAATAAACATAAAAAGAAAACTGGAGCCGCTGTCTTACAAACAAAGCATCAAAGTTGGTTATATTATTTTCTTACGTAATCTTTACTGTTCTTTCGTACTTTTTTTACTAATTCGTGCTATTTATTGAGGCATTGGTGTAATTTTTACAGTTCCTATATTCATCGATCGTTAGTTAAAAATTTGTCTCAGAATTGACTTTCGTCCACATTGTCTTTTATCCACTGAATTAGGTTGCCTCTGTGATTTAAGGCCTCGATGAATCGAGTGCTGTTGATCATAGGCTAATTTAAAGCTTGTAAGCCTTGTGGCTTAAGAACTGTTAACTTATTGACTAGGAAGATCCCGGCAATGGAATGGCTAGCGAGCAAACTTGAAAGTACATTTCGACTGTCAAGATGGATTCCGTGTTTGTCGCCAGCTTCAGCGAGTTCTGGTGATGGCCAATTCACTCGTACCTTCCGGACCACCACGACTCGTTTGTCCTCGGACGTTTCCTTGCCGACAGTGCGAAAAAATCTTTCCCGAATAGACACTGGGGTCAGTGTGAGTGGAAAACGAGGCCCGAGTCCGTGCTCAACGACCAGAATCAGCGGAACTACCAGTGAAGCCTGTGGACAACATCCAAACGAACCGTTACTGGTTTGCAAATCCCGCGAGTGGGTCTAAATTCTTAACTTTTTGTAACCCTTTTATCGTATTTCTTTTCAAAGACAAAAATATACCCTGTTAATATTGTAAATTGTAAGATAAAAACTGACCATGAATATCATATACAAGAAAAAAATGCAAAAATACTCCACCCATTATACGATTATTTTCTGGCGTATGACGCTACTAATGAACGAAACTTAATTAAGCATTTGAGCAGCTTAAACTTTGACAATGCGCTCTGGCTCAGTTAATTTCCCTAAATAGATTTTTTTTATTTCGTACAGTTAAACTCTGTAAATGTTGTCTGCACGTACTGGAAATCCTATTGACATCCTGGAGCGACTCAGTTATCTAGAAATGTTTTATTGCAGTTTGAAGTTTTGTTTGATTATCACCCAACTCGATGGGACGAGTTTCGTTCGTGCAAACTCCCCTTTGATAGCTGCTGTTGCCTTTAAAACGATCCCGCGTGTGAATTGACACAGGTGACACTTTGGGGGCATAAAAGCTTCTAATCAGTGATAGTTTGGGTAGATTTGTCCCCATTTTTTTGTATCAGGAAACCGAAAGAAAAAGGATTTAGTAGCGTTCCCAACCACCAGTCGGATATTGTAGGAGCTGTCAGTCGCACCACAATGGCACTGTTTTCCATCCGTTGCTTTTTGTTCTGGCTATCGGCCCATTTGATAACTTTTTCTGTCGGGCAGCAACAGTGTCCCAGCAATTCTCTGATTGCGCCCTGTACGTGCGTTCTTACTAATGGCCAAGCCGACATTACGTGCACGGGCTTGAAATCGCTCAAAGCCTTGACGGATATCTTCAAGCTGTCTTTCCCGTCTAACGAGTTGCATTCCTTGACCCTAACCAGCTCCACGCTTGGCGTCTTCCCTAACGACGCTTTTCAGTCCAAATCGTTCGAAATCATCTCTATTACCGACAACCGCGCGGCGTCTTTCCCTACCAATGGCATTTTTACGGCCTCCAAAGCTCGGCTTACCTCGCTAACCATTTATCAGAGTACGGAGCAATGGCAGTTCAACTTCAACGCCGTGGCCAACTTCCCCACTCTGCAAACCCTGGCGGTGGGTGGCGACACGCTCGAGTTGCTCAACTCCGCCGCCGACCTACCGGCGCTGCAGTCGCTGCACTTGCAAAGTTTTACGCTAACCACTGTCCCCCCTTTTTCCAACCTGCCAGCCTTGCAAGTGTTGAATTTAGATAGCAACAATCTCGACTCCGTCCCCGCCGGCGCTTTCACGGGATTACCGAGCTTGCAAAAGCTAATGCTGGGCCACAACAAGCTAACTAACCTAAACACTTCCAGCCTGGCTGTCGACACCATTCTGCAGAGTATTGACTTGACAAGCAACACCATCGCTGTGCTCGCTGATAATTCCATTCAGGGTAACAAATTAGCTTAGGCACCAACGACTGAACTCATCTAATGGCCCGTCTTTTATTCCTTTGTCTCTTACATCCGAAATTAAACTTACTGCGATGCAGGCGTTGGCCCAGATACCAACTTGTTGTTGATTAATAACCTCTTGATTGACTTGTCCGAATCCGTCTTCCAGCCCATACTTGAAGCCCAAAGCCAAGGTACCGGCCAGACGCAGTTGGATGGTAATAACATTAATTTAACTACTGAATGGTGTATTATACATTTCTTTTGATTATTTTCTATGTAAAACATTTGACTCATCTCTTATCTTATTATTACATGTTATATTTCTTTTTCTGGCATGTAATAGGGAACGCATTGGACTGCGGGTGCCCCTTGGCGTGGGTGGTGACGAACCCTGCGTACTTATCAGTACTTCCTGGTGCCCGGTGTGCTAATGGAACCCGGATAAATCTGCTTGATCCGCAGTATTTCCTCGACAATTGCTAAAGAGAGCGTATAACAATACTGTTATCATGGCCACGTATCGTTGCGCCGTAAGTTGGGTTGGTCCGGAAATTGCGTGCGTTATCTTGTTAAAATTCGGTGGGAGTTGATGGGGGAAGACCGAGAAAATACACGTCTTATCAGCCGATTGCTCCCCTGATAGGAACCGTTGGTTATCTTGAAAGCGATAGCAGAATCCCTTTCTTTTCAGCTCGTTCAGGTTTTACAGTTGAACCCGCGGTTGATCAGGCAAAAACAACCGCCACGGAGTATCGAGTTGTGGGACTCGTAATTTGCTAATTCAATATGAGAAACTCCTGGTGGGTTGTGTTTTGCCTCTCCGTGTTTTTCGGGTCTTTGTCGATAAAAGCAGAAGAAACTGACAAATGTAGCAGTGCAAACACGTGCAGCGAATGTTTGTTAAATGTGGAATGTGCTTGGTGTGCGAAAAAGGTAAATTGGTTGAGAAAGAACCGCCAGCAGCAGTCCCCGAAGAAGGGAAAATTTGGTTGGGTGTACAAATTTGCATTAATCACGAGCTTTTTACCTTGTTAGGACGATAGACAAAACCAGATCGCATTCCCCAGATGCAATAAACAAAGCTACTGGGCGAGTCACGCCGAACTGTGTGAAGGGAATACCGTGAACCACGAGCAAGAGCTAGAAATCATTGAAGACGAAGGGTTGGGCAAAGGCGAGACCATCGTGCAAGTCGCGCCGCAGAAAGTCCATCTCAAGCTCCGGCCAGGTCTGCATTCCAATAGCATAGATATGGGCGTCGTGATTAACTTGGAGGATTTTTTTCCTTCCATGCTTGTTGCAGGAGGATCCATGAACGTTCGCATGCAGTACGCTAACGCTGAAGACTATCCGGTAGACATGTACTTTTTGCTCGACCTCTCGGGTTCCATGAATGATCACCGTGACAAGCTCTCAGAAATGAGTTTGCTCTTGGCCAACACGATTGGAAGCATTACTTCCAATTACCGACTAGGTTTTGGCTCCTTTGGGGATAAGAAACGCTTCCCTTACGTGAACGAGACGTAATTTCGTACCATTTTCGTCTTTCGGTAGCCGAGCTAAGCCTAACGTATAATCTTTTTTTTTCTATTTTCAGAGCATTTAAAGACCCTTATAGTACCGATCGCCCATATCTGTTCCAACATCACATGAGTCTTTCACAGGATCCCACGGCGTTCGCGGTATTTTTCTTAGAAGGTCAATGAAGAATTTCCCAGCGTATTGATTAAACAGGAGATGGTAAAAAACGCCAAAAGCAACCGTAATTTAGATGCGCCGGAAGGTGGATTGGAGGCTTTGGTTCAAGCTGTCGTATGCAAATCGGATATTGGCTGGCGGGATGCTGCTACACGCCTGCTCATTTTCTCCACGGATGCAGGGTATCATGTAGCCGGCGACGGCAAAGTGTGTAATAGCTTTCAAAATTATAAGCCCTGACGAGTTTCGGCAAGCTTGCTCAAGTTTCTAACTTTGGTCGTCATAATAGTTGGGCGGGCTGATACGACCTAATGATCTCGAGTGTCATTTGGATTCTTCGGGTAAATACACCCACGAACTTCTGCAAGATTATCCCACTCTCTCCCAGATTGGAAGCAAAGTTGCTGAAAACGCTGTCATCGTCATATTTACCGTCACAACGCAAAAGATGGCCAACTACGTGGACGTGGCTCAGAGAATGGAAGGAGCTGTGGTGGCGGAACTGAGCGAAGATTCAGCAAATGTTGTTGACATCGTGCGAGATCAGTACAACGTACGTATAGCTTTTCGGGACAATTTTCTCTTGTTTCTTATTGGGTTCTTTTTTTAATACATTCTCTCTTTATAGGCCATTCGGTCAGCAGTAGAATTGCGAGATGACGCTTCAAGTCTGTTGAAAGTTTCTTACTTTTCGTCGTGTGGCCAAGGACGTTTGGAAGAAACCAATAAATGTGGCAATCTGGAAGTTGGAAAACCCGTCGAATTTAATATTAATGTTGAAGTAAAATGTGTCATTTTTTGGCGTACTTCATTTCACAATCTTTGGTCAATTTATCTTGCAGCTCAAGGAGTGTCCGTCGTCCGAAAACTTTCGACAAACGATTATCATCAGTCCAGTCGGTATTCAAGAGAGTTTACAAATTGAAGTCCAAGCCTTATGTCAATGTGACTGCGAGCAAGTTGATGATCAGGCAACTTTTTCCCCCTTTCTTTTCTTAAAAAAACCCGCCTGTGAACTGTTTTCATTAGCGGTTCGTGTCTTTGTAGACAAATGATGTTTACTGCTCGGAGAACGGAAAATTGATTTGCGGTGTATGCAAATGCGATCCTGATCGACTTGGCAAGTTTTGCGAATGCGGAGCGGATTCGCCATTAGCCACAAATACCTACGGCTGCCGGGCTTCTAATGAATCCGATGTTGATTGTTCCAATCGAGGAGTTTGTGTATGCGGAGAATGCGTCTGCGATATTCTCCCTGATCCGGAGAAAGTAAGTTGTCAGACTGCGTTGAAATAAGTTTGTATTTTTAGTTTGGGTTACTAGCAGTTTTTTTATTTTTCACTTAGCTACAAAATAAATTCTGGTCTGAAGTTATAATCACAATATTAAGAAATGCACTCACTAGCAGGAGAGCTGTTTTCTGTTTGGAAAATTGGATCACATTTTTTTCATTAGCGCTAGCAAAAATTGACTAGAAGATTGTAAATGGGACTGTTTCGCATCGGAAAACTAGTTAAAGAATTTTACATTTAATTTTAATTGAAACACAATACCAGTTACACCACTTTACCAAATTAATTAGGATAATTTTAATTTCTAGATTACAATTACACGAAAAACTTAAGATATCTGTACGAAAATTTAGAGATGTGGGCCCCATTCTCATTAGAACTGACTTAACTCCAGTAGTGTCAAAATGATCGCTAATTTCTTACTATGTATTTTTTCGTTCGCTCCAAAGCCGTGGCCTTGGTGTAGTTTAAGCTTATTTAGAAACTTATCAAACAATTCTGGGTAGTCATATACAAAATAATAATTATAACAGTAGAAAACCTTTCTTATGGCAGAATCAGTGCATATTTTTTTACAAAAAAAAGATCTTTTCTAGGTTGTTTATTTCACATATAGCTTGCACTTGTACTTGTAGGGCCTTAATGTTATACAGCTTGGAATTACCGTAGTTCATCAGTTGTAACTTTTCCCTCCAAATTATCCTGCATCTCTTCTGTTATGTTATCATTTGAAGAATGGAATCGATAAGTCTACGGGATTGTTTTCAGAAAATTTCGGGCAGATTTTGCGAATGCGACAATTTTTCCTGTCCTCGAAAAGCAAGTCAGCTATGTTCGGGTGCTGACCACGGAACTTGCAAATGTGGAACATGCGAATGTGCAGACGGCTGGCAAGGCAACGCTTGTGAATGTCCGCATCCTGACAAGTCATGTGTAGCACCAGGGACAGCCGATTCCCTGGGAAAACTTTACTGTTCTGGCAGAGGGGATTGCGTTTGCGGTGTTTGCAACTGCGTCGAAACTCAAGACGGACGCTATTATGGAAAATACTGCGAAGAATGTACTGTAAGCTATATTTAAAGCAAAAGGGAAAAGAAATTCGTAAACCATGTTTTCGTCAGACCTGCGAGTCGAAATGCAACGATTACAAGGATTGCGTTCAGTGCAAAGCGTTTGGATTGGGACCGCTGTCTGAAAGCAAATGCGAAAGCTGCAATCTTACAATTGACCTTGTCGAAAACGCTGAGGGTAAGTTAAAAAAAAATGCAATAACACTTGTCTTGAACTTTTCGTTTTTTTACTCGAACTTGACAGTGGAATCATCGAATGAGAAGTCCTGTCAATTCTACGACGACGAAGATTGCATTTTCACTTTCGTGTATGCCTATGACAGACTGGGTTACGTGAAAGTGACGTCAGAACGTCAGTGTGCAACCGCAGCGAGTGCGATAAGTAAGCTCAATTAGATGTTTCCCTTTGAGACAAGATAATCATTATAGTTTGCATTCGCTAGCTCTGTCTTTGGGAGTCGTCTTTTTCGTGGTTCTAGTCGGACTGCTTTTGTTGTGTGTTTGGCGCATTTTCACGTTCTGGCAAGACAAAAGAGAATACGAACGCTTTGAAGCGGAAAGACAGAAAGTAGACTGGGGAGACAGAACGGGAAATCCCTTGTATAAAGCGCCTGATACGAGGTTTTTAAACCCAGCTTATGGAACACAATCCATGTAAGTTATATCTTAGTCTTATGCGGTGAGAATGCTGCCAGTGAAAAAGCTTTTATATGCCATGTGCCTTTGGCCATTTTCTGCTCATCCCTGAACGATTTCTTCTGTTTTTTCCTATTTGAAAAGAATTTTGTATAGAAAAAAGTAAATGGATAAAAGAGAAAAACGTCGATTGAATTAAGTGTTTTGTCATTGTAACGTTTTTGAAGTTGTTAATAAACACACGTGTTGAAATTTTGTATAGAAAAAGTAATTGTTGTTCTGATAAGTTAGGAGTTGTGAAAGATTTTTAAACGTATTCTTGCCTGTTCGGGCAGACATACGCGTTGTACAATATATTTCGGTCCGTCCGCAAAAATTTCATTCACGCCGCCGGTTTTATCTCATGCGGACTTCCATGACCGAGTCACCATGCGCTGAAGTTTTAGTGTTGTTAAAGGCACGTTTACTTTAATTTTATGTATACATTTTCAAAGCATGTATCAGTTTATCACGCTATGTTGCTGAAAGCCTACTTTTTGTAATAAAGATATCAGGATCCCTTTAGAAAGAATGTCTGTGTGATGATTACTGTGGGTTACACGGTTTTATTTGCTTGGCCGGCTCGGCTTCCATCTGCCGCTACTCTATACGTATCTTCATAGTTCTCGCGCAGTGTGAATTCTGTATTCATGCTCATGTAAGTAGGGTGCAAGGAACTGTATGGTTCCCATTTTGGGACGCCAAACCAATCTACGCCCTCTGGGGTAGGATTACTAACGTATTTCTCTCGTTAGAATATGACTACAGTACTGATATTGACTTGTACCTGTAGGTAGCAAAGTTGACCCAAATTGTTAACATTCTTTTTGATAATTCAATCTCGGTTTCGTTATAGACACCAAGCGACTGGAACAGATACTGTAGCTCGTCAGAATGAGTGACACCTGTTCAAGAAATTCAACAGATCAGTTTAGAAAACCAGCGCAGCACATTTCAATTCTTTAAACACTAGAACTAATACGAGTATTACCGTGTGGGATGGGAGGAACTTCTCCATCGAACATGTAAATGAAGTTGCTATAACGGCCTTGGAAATCGAAGGAGTACCAATAGGATTCGGGATAGTGACTAGCATGTAGTTCTGCGTTACGGATACCGGCAGCTTTAAAGTACAATACACCTAGCAGCTGAAAGACAGGATTTAAGTTTAATACAAGTGGCATGACGTCATCTACATGACACTTATTGGAATGTGACCTCGAGGGCACTTAGGCTCAGTGAAAGTTCAGTTAGGTAAAAGTAAAGGTCAGGAAGTTAGTAAGAGTTGAGCGTCTGTCCAGTTATCATTGTTAGCATTTTGTACCACACTAATACAGATAAATAAACGGAATCTTAGTAAAAGATTTAAGACTAAAAGTCATTCCAACAAGTGTTTGTAGTTCTTTGTCGAAAAAACTCACGTCTGTCAAACCGGGTGTCATAGACGTAAAATTACTCGTATCTTCTCCAGCGAGGTATTTTTCAACCAGGGTGTCGGCGAGTACAGTGGTTGGGTCTCTCACTCCTTTCAAAGAATAAAACGTTAAATTTCCTTTTCGGCCTAATCCCATGCATGGCTGTCTGGTCTTACCCAATGCGCTTAAAACAACTGGAACAAGATCGTTCTGTAAATAATTAGTATCGTTTACCAAACCCCTGGGTTCCAAGTACGTGACGTACCTCACTGGAAATGTAAAACAAAAGTAATAATAGCGAAATGTTTTATCAAGGGTGCCTTACAGCCTAATATGTATGATCCTTCGTCTCTATTAGCACCGAAAATGGCCGGGATGCTGGTATTATAGTCTCCATTCTGTAACATCTCAACCGGGTCTTTGTCGATAAATTTCAGTGCACCGGCTGCTTGAATAACAGGATAGCTACCACATAAACCTGGACCTCCTTGTAACTTGTCATCTGCCTACCTCAAAAATAAAAATAATACTTTTCAGAAACCACAACAATGAACTAAATTCATGTGTGGCGTATTATCCTAATATGCCTTAGGCAATTATAAGTGTCCGTACATAATAGCGACCATATGCTCCGGTAAGGACGTCAGGCGGCACGTTTTGTAGGCATTGCACAGTTTTGGTGTAATTATCTGGAAACCAACAACCAGCATAATCAGTTAAGTTTTGCCCATGGGGTACAGGTTCACGGTCTATTGCCCAATACGCGATTGCGGATCCACTCTGAGCGATCGCTCTAGCGAAAAGACCTACGCAGAAATGGCTAGTATGACAGATTTAGAGTCATTTTTGTGCATAATTTAGTTATGAGTTTACGATTATATATTTTTTGTGAGGGGTGGCTTACCACTGGCAAGTGGGCTAAGCATCAAGAGACTGACACTAGCTCCTCCAGCACTTTCTCCGAAGATGGTTACACGGTCAGGATTACCACCGAAGTCGAAAATGTGTTTTTTCACCCATTTTAATGCTTCGAGTTGGTCAAGTAAGCCTGCATTGCCAGGTATCTCGTCAGTTTGTAGACTTAAAAAACCTGGTAAATTTGCAAGAAAAGCTATGTTGAATTTGTATTAGCGGCGCAACAGCTGTACCTAAGGGTCCTAAGCGATACTGAATAACTACTAACACAACTTCCTCGTCCATAAACTTGTGAGGAGTGAAAGGTACCGCTCCTCCAGCCGAAAATGCTCCACCGTGAATGAAAAACAATACAGGCAGGTTTGGATGTGACTCGTTTTTAGGCAACTAAAATACACAGAAATACACAGGAACGATAAATTCTTATACGCAAGGCACATTGAAAGGTTTATAGAAATTTCTCTGTCGTCCTTGAGAGAGAAGTTCACTGTCATGTCACTAAAGGCACCAGCGGAGTAGTCATGTCCGGAGCTTGTTTAGCCCGCGAAAGGAATTAGAGGTTTTGGCAAGAATTGAAAAAAGAATGAGGTCTGCTTTGACTTGAAAAAAAAAGAACTCCTATAAGAAGGGAAAAAAGCGCAAAACTATACGCATTGTCGCGCAATCCAATTACATCAGTTGGATGGAGTATTGCAAGATTACATTTGAAAACCGTATGTCAGAACGCTTAAAAAATATGAGTAAAAGTTGTATGTTTTCTATCAGCAATGATATTATGACTTGTCCATAATTGCGTTCTACTTTATCATTCTACCTAAACCTGTTGCAGAACAAGTTATTATATGTCGACTACGCCACTGGCGCTCCTAGTGACAGAACCGTGAGTCCTTATTTCGAATATGCTCTACTACCTGTGGAGTGAAAACGTTCAAAAGCAGGCAGTCTTCGTCGCCTTGGTAATCACTCCCGATAACTGGGCTATTCTTTTTTAAATTAGCGCTACCCTGTGGACAAACTGGGCCAGGATATGTCGCATCCCATACTTCCGTATCATTCTGATGTAGATCTCCGATTGGCTCTGGAGGCTAAAAGAACATTATTTAAATCACGGACAGCTAACTTTGTAACACTTTAATGCACTGAAGTCAATTTGTGTTAATTATACACAATAAATTTAAATAAAGTAAAATTCAAATAAAATTCAATCACTTACAGACTACCAGCTTGTAAAACAACTCCGCCAAATTAGCACACACACGTTTTTCACACATTTTATACACGTCTACATTCAAACGTAAGACGAGTATGAAATACGTATATAAATACTCGTAAGACGAGTATTTATATACGTTTAAAAAACGTCAAATCTACTTGAAACAACGTTTAATGTATGTATTTTTGAGATTAATATGCACGTGTAGTTTTCTTTAGTGTATATGCATTATTTCACTACCGCAAACATGAACGGAAAAAAATAGAAAGGAGCAACTCTTTAACTTCACTTGCATTTATAATCATCTCTGAGTTACGTTTCTGGCACTCTAAACAATATTATACGCAAGAACGGAGTAAGCCAAAAAAAATTACACGCACATAACTGTTGAACACACTTTACATACTGTGTCACACTTTACATACTGGAAGCCATTTCACAACACCCTTTAGTCGATCTAGGGCAGCGAAGTTCCAAAGCACAAGTTCTTCCCCTTCCCCCTTTATTTACAGGTTTTCTATTTTTTCTCTAAGAAACCAAAGTAATTGTAATTGTAATGTTATTTGGCCTTTTTACATTTACTAATAAATTACATTACAATTTTAGATAGAATAAAGTATAATGAGTACATTACATTACATTTCTACAGAGCGAAAAATGTAACGAGTACATTGCAATTACTTTAAGAAAAGTAATTGGCATTACAAATTACCATTACTTGTAATAATTACACAACACTGGTTCAAGCATCATTTTTACCCCATTTGTACATCAGTTAAAAATCTAAAGAAAATGTAGAGAAACTTCACCAAGAAATATTGCTTGAGTAAGATTTATTGTCTCGAAAAATAATGTTCTACTGAATTTAAACTGCATTTAAAAGCAGGCTGACTGAAGATAATTTCTTTTAAGTTTTTAGGTTACCCTAGTCTTTTAAAAAAAATTTGTACTATTATTGAAGGTTTTCTGGACGTTATTTAGTGCATTTTTTCTTCGTAATAGCTATCGTTTGTTTTTGGGCTACACGTCAACCTGTTTCACGTCATAAATGTTCGTGATTTTCAAACGCCCATCCATCTACCGTACGATATTTTCTACATAAGCATGCTACTTGGAAAGTACTTACCAGGAATCTCCGTTCTCCTATGGGGGCTTTAGCGTAATAGAGCCTGTAAAACGCGGAATAGGGGCGACTTTTGTAGAAGCTAAGACCAGTTGTGCCCTTAACTTTACCATATGCTTCAACATCGATAACATTAGCTACAGAGAAACTCACAAAACCGAAGATAATAAGAAATCTCACTACAAATCTCATTCTGAAGTCGACGATGTCTGACTGAAAACATAGAATGCCGGCTGACTCTCTGTTTACAAACGTTTTATAAAATTAGCTTTATCAGCTTTCGCATGAAAGATTATTTGGGCCGAAAAAATACTACTTTTACTTTCTAATTCTTACTGAAATCAAGCTAATCAAGGATGCTCTCTGACAAATAAGCGAAACCTTGTTGCTATCAGTCACAGATAGCTTGATGAGCAGTATGGTGAGAGTTGTCATGAATCGGGCACGTGATCCTTGTTGTCCAGCCCGAGATATCATTGTTACAGAAAAGCCTGGGCTATTGACTTCTTACCTACCTTTGGTTAAATTCCTTTAGCTTAGTACTGTCATTACGTGGGTTTTGACGGACCTTTTCACTTGCCGGAGCGTGGTCTGCAGTCCCAGTGCGAATATGGAAGCGGTTTTTTGGGGTTAAAACGCATAACTGTGGATTTATCGGAAGTCAATGAAGATCCCAGCATGTTACTAGGCATTTTTTATTCGTTCAGTTCAAACCTCACCTTTACGTCACTTAAACGTCATGTTAAAGAAGATATAGGGAACTTTCACTAAGAAATAATCTTTAGTAAAATTAACTGTATTAAAAATCATGATCTGCTGAAGTTAAATTGCGATAAAAAGCACGGGGTGTTTGAATTTTTTTCTGTCATGTTTCTCGTCGTTCTCGTGATGTGCCATATGAGGCGAATAAAATGCGTTCGATACAACAATACGAGGAGACGGGAGTGGTCGCTGAATTACAATGACGCTACGATTAGACGGCACAGTGGTAATTGTGTCATTTGGTTGCATTATACAATACTTTGCACAGAAGTGCTCTATTTTCTAGCGTGCTAGAATTGATAATAAAAACCCAAAACGTTCCACTAACTACGTGTTTTTTTCGTGCAAACAACACAGGATAAATTATTCCCATTTGCTGTTACCTGACGTAGGCGAACGAACATATGTGAATCACCTAGTTTCCGGCCCTACCCGGAATTTTGGTTCGGTGCTGGGGGAGTGCGGTTCAAGTCCGGCTCGAACCGAGAAGGGGTAGGGGTAGAATGTAATGTAAGTTATTTTCGTCTGCAAAACGTATAGATTATTTTTTGGACTTATAAGTTAATAAATATCTAAGCGGAAACCATAATTTAATTGGAACCGACCACTGAACATAGTGGAATATAGTAAGTCAACCAACTTCGGCAAAAAGCTCCCTACCCAGGGTGAGTCAAAAGAAGTCTACTGGTAAAAGTCCGGCCGACTGATGCAGGCATATTTTTGAATCCAGATGTGCCTAAGGGCAGTGGCGTATCCAGGATTTCATTTCGGGGGGGTTTTGGGAGTTTCGGGGGGGGGGGGGGGGG
>JAHZNP010000858.1:0-34295 GCA_020615345.1 Triops cancriformis
TTATCATCTGAATGGATACCCATTAGACGCAGGTGTATCTCAGCTCTCTGTTAAGCCAATGTTTGCTTTTCAAAAATGTACTATAAGATAGAACCAGCCTTCAAACTAGGAGGATCTCGTGCGTTACTACCGGATAACCCGTTGGGTCAAAAGTAACGTCTTGTTTAACGTGCGTTTCCCCATAAGAAACTTTACCGATTAAATTTCTAATGTTACACCTTACAGATCGTAATGAAAACACACAGGTATAATCTTCACCACTAGTAGGACATTTCAGATGAGTTTCTGTCAATAATCTGTATATTTTAAGAAAAACTAATTAAAAAACAATAGAAATGCAACGTCGTAAGTGGTTGGCGCGAGTTGCAGTGGCGGCAGCTTCAAATGCCACAAGGCTGGAAGTGCTGGAAGTGCAGCGTCAGGCAGCGTTGCCGTTTTTCACGACTCGTTCCTCATGGTACAAAAATCGGCTGTTACAACCACAGAGTAGGACAGAGGGAATATTGCTGTTTAAAGGTTTGTCATCAAGAAAAGAATTGAAAAGGAGGGTCTGAAAAGTGGAACCGATGTGCTGATTGGCAGTTGAGATCACGTGGGATGATGGACAGCACCGCTGAAGGCAGTGATCATGATCGCTTTCATCGGAATCGATCATTAAGAATTTTAGTGATGATACTAATAGTATTGGACCGAAACAATTCCTAAAGTAGCACATGTGGTAAGTTTTTGTTGTTTTCAGTTCAAAAGTCAGTTGTATTGCGCTTTAATGAAATCTCGGTTCTTGTAAAAATGGTAAGTTTCTAGACAGACAGTAGTTCGTATTTGCCCGCTTGTTCCGTGGCTTGCTCAGGCTGTTGTAGAATAAGGAATAGATACTTCTGCATTGGAATCGATATACGCATGGAACCAAATTTTCAAGCTTCCCGCTTTGGGAAAGGCGTCGTTAAAGCTGCTTTGCCCACCCCTTCCATTTTTGGACACTGGCCTGCGGCTTCTAAAAGTGGTGACAAAAGGTCCATAAGGAAGGGGCTTGATATTCCCTCTGTCCTACTCTGTGGTTACAACCGTTTCGACAGGTGTCCTAGGACTTCTAGGTCTCTTGTAAAAACAAGTAAGAAACTATAGCGTTTGAGCTTTTACTGAGTCGTTCAGTAGCGTTCGGTGAGCTTAAAAAATATATTTTTTATTTTTTGGTAAGCTATGGCTAACGCAACGGGTAATAAAGTACCACCCGTTTTCACTAAAAATGTAGCGAAATCAAATAAAGTTGATTATCTCGGTTAAATCTCAATCGTTTCACATGTAACTTTTTTTAAGGCTGCGTAACGGTATTTGACATGACCCTGTTTTTTTACAGCTACAAGAGACGTTTCGTTCAAAAGCTATGATTTTCGTTACTTTCGCGTAACGTTACTTTTGACCCGAGTCTCCTCTGTAGATTTAAATATTTGTAGAATAGTCTATTGAATCCCGTTCTGTAGAAAAGGAACATGTAGTTGTAAATCTCAAGTCTTTCGAACAAAGCTTGGAAGTGGAAAGGACATTAGATATGATCTTATGACCAATGTTTGACTTTCCTTAAGTTTGAAGAGCAATAAACTTTGTTTAAGATGACAAAACTTCGAAACGAACATGATACGAAGTGAAACGGAAACCTTGACACCTATTGATTCTGGAGGCCTCTCCCCCAAAAAGTTCTGGTATCTGCGAACTGTTTACAGAACTGTGAAACATTTGCAACTTTTTAGGTCTGCACTTATTTGTCACGGTGTACAAAACCGTTACAATACGTGCAAGAAATCTCGATCCAGTAACGGCTAAGACACCTCGTTTCAAATTCTGTCACCAACCTTTCGTCCTAGTGTCTTGCGCATGCGAAAGTAGGAAATTCATAATTTACTATCCACGAAAATGTAGCAAATTACATTATTATGCAAACTTTTGTAGAAATGAAATGTTATTTTTAACTGAAATGTTATTTTTAACCTGTTTTTTTAATTTGTTATTTTTAACCTGAAAATGTTATTTTTAACCTGAAATGTTATTTTTAACCAGTAGCGTATTCACCCTTATACACAATAGACGTGCGTGCAAATTTTTCTAAACTTGGCGCTGCAAGCTGACCTTCGAGTGCCAAATGTGGACCTATGGTGCCAAAAAGGCGGCATTTTTCATTTTGCTCGATTACCAGAAAGAGAAGAATATTTATATTGATAGATATTGTACAATTATATAACATTTAGAGGATCAAATTGTGTCGCTGCAAATGAATTGCAAAGGCACGAAGTGCAACCATAAATCTTAGAATTTCACTATCCTTTATTATACATTAGCGGCGACTATCCGGGAAATCAATCTGAGCTATTTTACCGTTTTGCACTCCTTCAGCACGCTTGGTCGCATTAAAACATGAAATGCGAAACACAGCAGGCCAAACACGCTAGCTGTCCACTCAACGGCTCTTGCCGGGCTTCATATGTTGTACACACCAAGATATGGCGATCGACATAGAACGGCTACTTGAGGCCACTATGTACCACTTCCACATCATAGGTACTTCTATGGAAAACTATCGTGATGGTTTTCGCAAAAACCATACGATATTTCTAAACTGCTTTTTGACAGTAAAGCTAAAGAAAAGAAAATCTGGAACTCAACGAGAGAAAAGTGTATTTTCACATTATATCGAGAAGTCGTAAACTTTGTTGCATTCCACATAATTATCCATAAGGTTTTTCAAACAATCTTTCGTTAGTTACAGGTTCTGCGATCTTTAACTTTACTGATACAAAATATTTTAGAACTATGTGACGGTTTTCGCAAAAAGCATCACGACAGTTTCCCATAGAAATGCTCATAAAGAGAAAGTGGTAGGTTATACAGTGGCCTTAATGACTTTTATTTATGTAAAGATATACCTCCATACCCAAGGCCGGATTTAGGGGGTTTAGCCCACCCTAACCACCCTAGATATGGTCTTGAGAATATGGCCTAGAAATGGCCTAGATATTACCCCTCCCTCCCCCCACCGAAATGAAATCCTGGATATGGGCTCGTCCATATTATTACATTGCAATAATAAAAATAGACAAAAATAAAGTTACCTCATGAAGAGCACAAGTCAAAATAGGACCCCGTATTACAAGGAGTTTAAATGTGCAGAATCGTTATAGACCATCAGGGCCGTATCCAGGATTTTATGTCAACAGTAAAGATCTCAACAGTAAAGTTTTGCATCGTAATATCTAGTGCACATCGTCGATTTCCTTAAGCAAGTTTTCAGTTGATGTTTAAAAAGCGAATAAAACGTAAGCTCTTTCGGGAATAAGCTTTTTTAAGTATACAACCTCAAGGTATGTCAGTAGAGGAGGGATGGGACAGTTTACACGTGGGACAAACCGTACAAAAATCATTACTAATGAACTACGACAGGTTTGGATCTGAAAAAAATTGTACACTTAGTGAATACGACCAAGCTTTTATGAGGAAATTTTCGTCAAAAAATATTGAACCGTTTTTGAGAAAATAAATAAAAACTGAATTTTTGGCACTTTTTGTAAGAAACGGGTCCTGATTATTTCGTTGTACCACTCATAATGTGTATCTAAAAGTAAAATAAAAATTACTTTTATGTAGCTGACAAGTTGGAGAATAACTCCTCCAAAGGTTTGTTCTAAAATCGCTGTCCTTTATTTGCACGAGATTTTAAACTTCAAAGGGATGATTTAGTACGATTTGGACTCAGCCATTTGCATTGCCTTTTCTTGTTGTGAATAATCATTTTTACAAAATCGTGAGTTTCCTTGCACTAACTTGAGCTAGGATGATTCCTATATCAAAAGGGAGTATAACTGTTAAGTTTCGTTTAGATATTTCAAGTCTATTATGTATTTTTAAAAAAGGCTACCTATTAGTTTTGTTATGGCAAAACACACGGACAAATTGCACTACACCCAAGTCCAAATTGTATCCGCGGTATCTTGTTTTGGACAGTCGGAGGAGCCTCCAGTTTTCATGAGTGTTTGGTGTTATTGTTTGTGTTTTTCAAGCGTACAATACCTCATTTGGTAGCCAGGACACCAGGCCATCTAACGAGTATAGTTTTAGGCTACAATTTTGTCTCCACGTGAAGTGAAATATAAACTACAGAAAAGTGTCCACACTGTCCCATCCCTCCTCTACATTAAAGAGTCGTTTTCCTTATTTATAAGCTATAACAGAATTCAAATTCGTCGGTTAGTTTCGGATTTATTCTTGAATAGTTTTCTGAAATTTCCTCGGTGACTACTCCAAACTTGATGTCGAATTTGAATTCCATTTTCGTTCAAAGCACACTTTGAAATGGCTCGTGTGAACCTTGTGATCAAACGTTGAACATTGCTGTTCTAAAAAAAGTTGAAATTTGACTCACTTTACAAATTCACGAATAACTTTTAAAGAAAGTCTCGACGATGTGCACTAGATATTATGATTCAAAACTTTACTGTCGAGATTGTTTAATGAAATTCTGAATAGTTTGGCGACATCTCTGACGCCGTGTAGCGTGTGATTTTCCTATAGCACGGTCAGGTGCGCCGTAGCCTTAGAATAGAAAAACTCCTTTCTGCAGTAGCGGTGCTAGCCGGCCATAACGGTAAGCAAACAGAAACATTAGGGGACAATGCTAGATCTCGTACCTGGAACGCAGACGTCTCAAAAAACTCCATCTGATTCATGAGCTTAGGTAGGGAATAGGGCTTGATGTAAGTCTTCCGCTTCTTAATTAAGTCAGTAAGTCAATCAGTAAGATAACTAACAATAAGTAGAGCTGGCAAAATGGCTAAGTGGGCTATTGCACGGAATGTAGGAGTAACGCGAAATCAGATGTTTATCGAGGACTCTCAAATTTGAAACTGGGCTTGCTTTGGCCCGACTTTTGACAACACTAAAAACTCCTGTGTTTGGTTTTACCACTGCTTTCTGGAATAAAGAAGGGGGATAGAAGAGAGAAAGAAGGGGAAAAAAGTTACGGGAACGTTAGTCTACATGTCGGGGAGACGCAGCGAAAGCCTGAAGGGGTGCCAAACAGAAAGAACGTCTAAAGTTTTGCCAACTCGTCTTCCCTCACGCTGGTTTTTGTAAATAAAAAGGGGGATACGTTTAAAAAGTAAAAAACCAAATTATTTCCCAAATAAGTTAAAGAACTACCTAAAATGCTTGTAAAAGTTCCTTTCCTTCCACCGTCATGAAAATGTATTGCTAAAGACTACGTCTGTAATAAAAGTAACCGTCAATAGGCTGCGCCTACGATGGTTTCGAAATGTAAATAAAAGGGGGATACGTGAAAAAGCTGGCTTTTAGATCTTGAAAACTCTTAATAAACGGAGAACTTATTTTGGAGTACATTTTCCAACGTAATACATGCGAAGACAAACTAAATTTTCATTTGTTGGAAGCATTTCGGGGTGTGGGTCGACCCCCCAACCCCCTAAATACGGTCTTGTAGATCTTTAATTTTAACACCATTTAACGATGATTGTGTCATTGTTCAACGCAACCACAACAACGGAAGTTATTTCTGGAGTGCATACTGACCGATAGAAATATCTTCACAATTGCGACGTGACTTGGGGCTGCAATGTGGGTCCGCAAGCGTGCAAGTACCGGTCAAATCGTGAAGAACGTCATGGAACACTTCAAAGATCGTTTGGTTAAAGTTTTTAACAAGAGGATGAGCTAGCATATACTATGTTTTCTAATTATTGAGTTGTTACGAGTATTACTTGTATTGTAGTAAATACTCGAAAATAGGAACGAACAATAAATGAACAGAACTAAGCCAACGGGATTGTGACTTTAAAGAAGGTACCTTTAACGACTAGATGCGTCTTAATATAATGGTGTCCCTTAGTTTATTGACCAATTGCCACATCCAACCATATTTGCAAATTGAACGTCGCCACCTTTGGATCTCGATCAAGTTTCTTTCCCACATTGCCGCTGTCAGCCGGATCCACTGCGAAATACGTTGTGAGCCACTGGCAAACAAGAATGGCGGGAACTATAGGTAATTGGGGCCAAAGATGATGACCACGTTTAATTTTCCAAGAAGGCTGCACTGATCAATCGGTTACTATACATAATAATGACCTACCGGACCTCTATATTAATGCTCCGACACACAAGTTCACAGCAGCATAAAATTATGTTTTGGTTTAAAATGGTTTTAAGACCATAAGTTTGCTTTCAAGTGTTGTTTCGTTTATTAAACTCTTTAAAACAAAGGTAAGTACAATAACAAAGAGTGGTCATGATCTGGTCTTATGTTGTGTCCAGATCGGCCGCTACGTAGATATTGTCAAACTCGGCACTTGTCTGTTCATTGGCGTTGAAGCCAGTTGTGTAGTACTTTAAAAAGTTCGACTCAGACTAACCGTCCTACGTCAAGGTATGTAGAAACAAAGGTACGGCCATCGAGACTAGGGCTGGCAAACCGAGCCGCTCAAGCCGAGCCCGGCTCGGCTCGATGGACCGGCTCACAGGCTCGGCTCGGCTTGGACAACCGGCTCAAAGGCTCAGCTCGGCTTGAACGACCGGCTCAAAGGCTCGGTTCGGCTTGCATAGACCGGCTCACAGGCTCGGCTCGGTTCACGCCAACCCAACTACCAGAGAGGCTCGTTGAACCAACTTGACCGGCTTGAACCCGACTTAAGCGTGGTTTACATGAACAGGGCGAGTGGAGCAAGTTAACCCAATGGGTTGCCTTGTCCCACACAACTTTCTTCAAATCGGTTTACACAAACAAGTTGACGTATACCAAGAGGTTGGACTTCCCAACGTTGTCTATATGTCTATATTTAGATAATGTCCCTTTCTACCAAACAAACCCTTCGTTGATCTCATTTTTTATTATTCATAAATTATCACGAAGCTCAACTATATTTTTCCCCAAGAAAAAACAAACTAATATATTTAAGATGATAGCGGCAACAACAATAACAAATGAAACAGCCCATCCCACCTAGCATCTGATTGGTTGACTAAGACAACTAAGGGCAATAAGTTCAGCAGTGCTGAACTTATAAGTCAAGGCCTGTTAATTGTCTTAAGTCAGCGCTTTCACCCTTCCAGCGCATGCGCGAGGTCTTAGTTGCCTAAGCTAAGACGCCTGTTCTTGTAAACCACGCTTTAATGTCGCGATTAGTGAAAGAAGAGAAGTGAGGTGAAAGAAGAAAAGGGAGGTGCAGTTGCACAGCTCTGGTATGAGAAAGCGCTGAATACTAACGCTATTTCATACTTTCGAAGGCCTATAAAAGCCGTATACTACAGCTGCTCGGTTTCATTACAAAATCAACCATCAGAAAGCTCTAGCGCGTTGGCTAGAAAGAAGAAGGCGCGAACCGAGGAAAGCTGATGGCCTTACCTTTCTTTCTACATACCTATGGTCCTACGTTACTGGGTAGAAGCCTAGCTGTGGGTCACAAAACGTTCGGAGGACGCTAGAATGGGAGACCGCTCACGCAACTGCCGGGCCATTAGCGGAGGACGCCAAGCTAGATTAGCGCAATTAGCCATTTTGCTCCCGCTCTGTCTAAACTAAGAATAGGATTAGTAATATATTAGTACACTTTAGTTACGGAGCAGAAATTCGTCCTTTTACGGCAGAATCAATTTAGTGCTTGTTCTGTTCATATGTCAATCCTAGGAATACACACATCTTCTAAATCTTGGGGAATAAGTAGCACCGCTACCACATGGGTTAACCGTTACTTTGGAATGTGAGGTGCATTGAGTTTGCCACAGTTTTGAACCTGATTGCCAATTTCGATCACAAGACCTCCTTGGGTTTATCGTGAATATGAAAGGACCGTTTTCCTTTTGATTGCTGCATTGAAGAACTCCATTGGGCAGGGCTAGTACGTCTGAAGCTAGACATGGTCCTTTTGTGCCGCGATGATAACATTGCGGAACGCTACCTTCCGTCCAAAGAACATGTTTCCCGTCGGCTGGGCAAGGAGTTGGCTGACACACGATTCTGTCTCGGGGCCGTTGCATAGCTAACCACTGTCCTTTCGGACAAGATCCCTGTTACATTTCCAAATCAGTTAATTACAAGTTCTACCTAGCACTCTTTTGGCAGAATCTATTAACCGCTTACGCTGAGGGATTACTGTAGTTGGTCTGGAAATATTAATATACAATGTGTACTATACTTGCCTGACTGTGTATTGGGTAGCAATTCCCGTCTTTAGGATCGTACCACGTCTCGTACAAAGGGTAGCAGTCGCACTGTCCGTAGGTGCGACTGTTTTTGCCAGGGTTATCTTCGTAATATTCATAGAATGCTTGATTTTTCGGACAGTGTGCTTGTGAGAAAATTCTGTGGCATCTCTTTGTGACTGTGGAATAACGATAATTGGCAGGTAACCCAAAACACGGATGATTTCTATTGCTCCACACGCAGTAACCGTACGTTTGCCTTGAATCTACGACCGGATGATGCCTTCTCTCAAGGTCTGGGTCTAGACTTGTTTTTGAATTTTCTGGTAAAACTAGTTCGCCGTAGTTGTAACCGCACTCCAAGCCCAATGCGCCACCGCTAAGCTTGCTCACGTCCATGTTGGCAGGTACGAACATGAACATCTGATCTTTTCCACATGGGCCTTGTGTAGCAATCAAATAGCATTTTGGATTAATACAACCCCAAACTCTAAAGAAAAAGTTATAATCAGATGAAATAAAGAGAAATTCTATACTTGATTATGAAGCTTACGGGTATGCTAATGTACACGTTTTGCTGAACTGCGTGCGTTGTCCGACTGCAATTGTCACACAACTTACAAAAACTGAGCATAAAATTGCTATTTTAACCATTGTTTCCATTCTTGCTCGGGGACAGAAGAACGCTACTGCGTACCTCGCAACCCAACAAGTAATCGAAAAAGGACTGAACATTTTAAGAACAAGAGGGTAGAGAATAGGGTAACGACCTTCACAAGGACAACACCTAAGTGTAATGCTGCTCCTCAAAGTCGCGAGTTCTCATCTTCGCTGGCTTGGGCATGCGCACCGAATGTTTCATTAACTACTCACGAAGACGGTAGTCGAGGAAAATGATATTATATGGTACATTATTTTCTTATATAATCTTCGCTATATCTTTGTAGCCTTTTCACATTTAATTCGCGCAGTTTGCTAAAGAGTCGTTCTTCAATGATATCATACATTTTGCAATGCAAATCGATCTTTGCGTTCAACATTTTACTTTTAATTCTGTATATAGCTTTCGACACATCGGCTTTTTTACTTTCACTCGACAATTCACAGAAATCTTGGGTCATTCGAAAAGTCCGTGCAGTAATTTACCCAAAATTTGAAAGCGAATTTCTCTGAACATAACTAATTTTATTCAACAATATATTAATTACTTTGTTCAATCACTTTGGCTCAACGATTAGGCAAATCAAAGATTGATTTATCCAAGATCATCTTTGCTTTTTTTGCGAAAAACTGATCGCGGTGCTTTTTTGTGGTCTCCAGATTTTCGATTTTTTTCCATAAAGAGAATTTTGAAGACAGATAAAAAGATGATAATCTAAGAGAGCAATGTCAGGACTGTAAAAATTCTGCGAGAGAACATCCCTGGAAACTTAAAACAATTTTTTTCACGTCGGCAAATATGTGCTCGGCAAAGACGCCTCTTCTGTTGGCCAATTGTGGATGCTTTTGAGCAATGACATCGTTCAAATTTTACAGTTGCTTGCATTATTTATGATAATTGATGGTTTGACCCTCTGGGAGTAGCTCATAATAAGCCACTCCTTTAAATTCCAAGTGAATCACAGCATCACCTTCTTCAGGTGGAGCCCAGCTTTACGGACAGTTTTTGGACGATCCAAATTAAAAGGCGATAATTTACAGCGGTACCGTTCATCTTAAGCGTTGAGTAGCAAATTCATATCCACGTCAAAAATGATAAAACTTTGGTTAACATGTTACTGAGAGACCTCTCTTGCTAGTTTGTGAGCAAAGGAGTGCCCACTTAGAGAAATACTGGGGCTTTTTGAATGCGAACAGGGTCGAATCACTGCACGGACTTTTCAAGTGACCCAATACATGAGCAACAAAACAAGAAAAAGTCCGCTGACAAAAGCTTATACTTTACTCGAAAAAGTTTATAAAATATCGGAGCATTTATAATCGGGGAACACTAAAATCGGAAGTACCCATTTTGTATTCAGATTTATGAGATTTTGGTAGAATATTATACACACATTATTCTAAGAATAAAGAATTTTGTTTCGAATTTTTCTGACCAGCCGTTCCGGAGATATTTATTTCCAAATTTTGGCCTTCTCCCGTCATGAGAAGCGCGACGTCACAAATGGGAACAGCATGAGAGGTGTGGCTTGCAGGTGCTTGCTTCTATACGGTGCGCTTAGATTTTGTCTTTGTTTTTGTGAACTTAGAGTGGAAAAATGTCTAATAAGCTGCTAGCAAAGATAAATAAATATTCTGGTAACTTTTGTGTTGCTTACAGGTGTATTCTATCCAAAGTATTTTTTAATTACTTGTTTGTGCGTGAATATGAGAAACACTGTGCCACAATACCTTAGCAATCTTTTGTAAGAATATGTCGGGAATGAACACGCGACATATGGTAATACTGCATTACGTACACGCTGCGTAAGAAAACTGTTCATTACCGTGAAAACTGTTATGTGAAAACTGAAAGATGTTATTCTAACACTTACTCTACACTCTCGATAAAAATGGACTTCACTGGATATTTAAATACAATAAGGAAAATGAGCCTCAGTCTCACGTATTATGATTACAAGCCTTTTTAGTTTCACAAATGGGTCGTCGGGTCTCGAATACTTGACGAAGACTTGGACAAGAAGACGGAAACTTACAAATAACCGTTTCGTTGCCCTAGGTTCAAGCACAATGTGGTGTACCGTACGATTATCAAATTTTCCGTATGTCTATTAGTTTCATTGCAGTGTTTTTGACCTTAACCTCCTTGACCTCAACTCTCCTCTTTGCCAACGATTGTCCTTGCTTGCTATAAATGAGTGAAGTTCTCCTACAAGTCAGTCTGTCTAATACAGTTAACTCCACGGTTCTCAAAAACCGTGTAAAATACAAGTAAAAGTTAGCATCACCTAAAGTCAACTTCTAACAGATGCACACAACGCAGGAAACCATTAAGCACTCGTAATCCCATCTTTTGTTCACCACGTGGCTGGCCCTTTCTTACTCTCTTACCACGGGGCTGACAATTGGTGGGAAGTCTCAAACACTTTTACTTTCTAAAAACAATTATTCAGACAGTCACACCAAAGCTATAAAAGTTTTTACATAAATGTGAGTTTAAAGCGTACAGTAGAGGGCAAAAAAAGGAGGAAAAACAGGTGGAGGAGGGATGGGACAGTTTACACGTGGGACACACCGTACAAAAATCATTACTAATGAACTACGACAGGCTTAGATCTGAAAAAATCGTACACTTAGTGAATACGACCAAGCTTACACGAGGAAATTTTCGTCGGAAAATATCGAACCTTTTTGAGAGAATAAATAAAAACTGAATTTTTGGCACTTTTTGTAAGAAACGGATCCTGTTTATTTCGTTGTACCACTCATAATATGTATCCAAAAATAAAATAAAAATTACTTTTACGTAGCTGATAAGTTAGAGAATAACTCCTCCAAAGGTTTGTTCTAAAATCGCTGTCCTGATTTTGCACGATATTTTAAACTCCAAAGGGATGATTTAGTACGATTTGGACTGAGCCATTTGCATTGCCTTTTGTTGTTGTGAATAATCATTTTTACAAAATCGTGAGTTTCCTTGCACTAACTTGAGCTAGGATGATTCCTATATCAAAAGGGAGTATAACTGTTAAGTTTCGTTTAGATATTTCAAGTCTATTATGTATTTTTAAAAAAGGCTACCTATTAGTTTTGTTATGGCAAAACACACGGACAAATCGCACTACACCCAAGTCCAAATTGTATCCGCGGTATCTTGTTTTGGACAGTCGGAGGAGCCTCCAGTTTTCATGGATGTTTCCAAACTGGGTGTTTGGTGTTATTGTTTGTATTTTTCAAGCGTACAATACTCATTTGATAGCCAGAACACCAGGCCATCTGAGGAGTATAGTTTTAGACTACAGTTTTGTCTCCACGTGAAGTGAAAAATAAACTACAGAAAAGTGTCCACACTGTCCCATCCCTCTACAGTGCGCGCGGGCATGTCCAGGCTGTGCTTTGAAAAGGGTTGTCTTCTCCCCGCTTGCCTAGACTGTTGGCAAAAGCATAACCCCGCGGAAGGATTTTGGCGCTTGCCTGGACATGCACGTGCTATTTAAGCGCGCTGTCCCCACCTTTTTTTTGCCCTCTACTGTACGTTTCTAAAACACATTAAATAAAGAATATGTCCGAATTTAAACGTTTAAAAAAGGACAAAGTTTCAAGCTGCGAAAAATGTATTTCTTTTAAAATTATCAAACATTTCTAAGGACAAACAACACAGTATTTCACATAACGCATCAGCAACTTAGAAATGGTGATAGGTTGTGCAACCGTGAAAGGCTTGTTAACGCGAGTTCCTGTTGGATGCGGGAGACGTTCTCCGAATGTTAAAGATTCCTCTCCATCCAATGCTACGTTCAAGAAATTTAGAAAGGCGATGAGGATGAGACGTTGAGTCACTCCCCACTACGTCGTTTAAAGAGAGTAAGGGTCAAGGGACAGTGTTGTAATTCTACGACCAATCTTTCCCCTGCATTACGAAAGAAGAACACCTCGTGCGTGACAATCAATGCATAATACTTTTGACGCCCTAGACATGAACTGGTCCAAGGGTTTTTCGCGGCATTCGGGACTTCACCTTGGATACGCGTATTAGCCATGCCAAGCAAGTTTTCCTTACAATGGAGAGAGATCCACATCTTCTTAGAGTGGTTAAAAGCGGATCACTTACAGAAAACTTTTTAACAACTCCGTGGTACACCGTGGTACGAGGGCCCTGAACGGACCTATATAAAGCAAAAATGAACGAGAACTCCACAACAGTTGGAATCTCCTCGGTGTAGTGTAATCAAGACCTGTGGCACGGGCTAATCATGATTTTGAAGAGTGTTCTTTTCTTGGCAGCCGTGGCGGCTATTCAGGTAAACTGAACTTCATGTCTGCAGACTTTTCACACACACACAACAAAATTTTTTTCGAAACAATTCAGACATCCACTTACTCGGTACTTTTAGTGTTGTTATTCATTAAGGCCATTTGTATATAGTTTGCATACAATTATGTATTCTACTATGCTACTACAAGTAGACTAATTATTTTGTACACACAGGCCTTGCCTTTCGATGGCGATTATCCTGCCAAATCACTAGATGGCACTACTGCTAAGCCAGTGGTTTCCGTCGCCGCAGCGAACGTAACTAGCGCCCCCAAAGCTGCCGCTGCTGCTACCTCTACTGCCGCTGCTACCACTACCGTTGCTGCCCAGGAAGCTACCAAAAGCAGCACCAGCGCCCCTGTTACTACTCCCAAGGCTGTAGAAGTCACCAAGCCTCAGCCCGAAGCAACCACACCGAAGGCTGCCGCGACCACAGTGTATTCTCGCGCCCGTCGCGCTGCGGACACTTCTACCACTACCGCGGCGTCTACCAGTGCCGCTTCTAGTGCCGCTCCCACTACAACTACCACCAAGCCGGCTACTACTACCAAGCGTCACCACAGCCTCGTACACCACCGTAAAACTACAACGAAACCAACCAGCACCGTCGCTACTACTGGCAAGCGAGTACGTCGTGCTGATACCGCCGCCCCCACCACTGCCCGCCCAACACCTAGAGCCACCTCTCCCACTCGACCTGCTCGTCCTTCCACGCCCCGCTCCCCTGTCACCGCTCGACCGACTGCAACCTCTACCACCCGCCGCACGACAGCCGTCACCACGAAGCGCCCCAGGAGTTTGAGTGGCAGCACCGTCACTACTGCTCGTGCTACCACGGCCCGTGCCGCTACCACGACCCGTGCTGCTACTACTACCAGCCGTCCAGCTACTACCACCAGCACTCGTACCACCCAACGTCCCTCTACTCCCAAACCTTAATCTCCTAGTATTTGATAAGCAGCTTTATATGAAGGACACATATTTTTTAATGAACGGTAGTCACATGTCCTTGTCTTTTCTTGCGTCCCTTATCATGTGTCCCACGTTCTGATTGGCACAATGCATTTCTTGAGAAGACAAACGACACGGGCATTTCTGTGTGCGTACAAAATAAAGTACAACGGTCCCGATGCCAAGATTGTGCTTCCTCATCCTGTCCGGTGTTCTTCTCCAGGAAGACAGAGTGCCAATTTCCGGTTCTCATTTGTTAATCCTTATTCTTTCTAAAGCAGCTGTTTTTGCTGGACAATAAACTCACAATCTGTCATGCGCCGTCGCTTACGTCACTAGCTCCAAGAACGCCTGGTCTGGGAATGTCATTTCACACCTGCGTTTTTCTTTGAAAAATCTTGCGAGAATGCGTTCATGAGCTTCGCTGATCCGGTACAGAGGCTTAAATAGCCCCCAATACGGGCAGGGGTTTGATTAGGGGCCAGATTACAATCAAGGACTTCAGTTCTTGAGGTACAGTTCGAGACCTGATAACTAGTTGCATCTCCCGGAGGTCAGGATGAGTCGGATTACTTTGTTCTTGGTCTTGGCTCACGTCGCAGTTTTCACTTCTGCCGTGCCGTTTGAAATACGTAAATATTGATTAGAATTTTAAATTCGTAACGCGATTAAGCATACTTATCGGAACTCGTGCAATCCGGAATCTTAGGAGGCGACCTCAGCGATAGGTTCGTCTTCACAGCAGCGCCCCCACCTACTACTACCGCAGCTGCCACCACCACCACTACTACCACTACGCCCGTTCCAACCACCACAACAACCACCCAACCCCCAACCACTACTACCACTACGCCTGTGCCCACAACTACCACAACCACACTACCTCCTACTACCACCACTACTACCACCACGCCGCCCCCAACTACAACCACTACTACAACTGAACCTCCCACTACTACTACCACAACGACTACCACCACCACCACTACACCCCCTCCAACCACCACTACTACCACTACTGAGCCTCCCACAACGACTACTACCACTACTACAACCACGCCCCCTCCCACAACGACTACTACCACTACTACAACCACGCCCCCTCCCACAACTACTACTACTACCGAGCCGCCTACGACAACTTCTACTACCACAACTACCACCACTACAGAGCCGCCTACCACCACTACAACTACTGCTGCGCCATCTACCGAAGCTGCCACGACTACAACTACTGCCGCTCCGACCACCGCAGTGCCTACCACCCTCGTCCCTGTCGCCACCACTGCTATTGTTCCCATTCAGCCTATGGAATGGTGGCAACTCCTCATCCTTCTCGCCGCCATTGTAATCCCCATCGCTGCCCAATCAGTGACAGGCTAAACACAGTTGCTGTTGTTTATTTCTCCATTTTTATAACTCTTGGCCAAAAAAATACACGCAATTATACGCATTTTGATCAATTTTTCATCCTTATTTCCCTTGATATACACTCCACTGTACCTCGTGATAATTGCCGTGCTTGGAATAATGTCGTATTCAGTACGCTATGACGTTATCTTCGAAAATGGCGTGAAATGGCAACCATTTCAGTTAGGGTACATTTCCTTTTGATAATTCTTACGCTGAATTGAAAGTGAAATAGCGAATGACACCGGGAGGAAGCAGCTGACGCCACCTTCCATGCACGGTGGAAACGGAACAACTGACGTTACATCATATTCAAGCAGTTTGTCGAGTACTGGGGATAAGAAAAGCTCGACCAACTTCCCAAACAGTTTTAGAGTAGAAAGAAATTCCAGACACAGAGAATCTGACACAATTAATCACTTCTCCTTTTTTACCATTTATTTAGAGTCCCAAATTGCATTCACGTGATAGCAACTCATTTAGCTTTGGTGTTGTTTGCTGGGAAATAGACTTAACGACAACTCAAACTGAATAAATTGTAGGTGTTTTCTATTATTTTGATGTTCGGACAGAAGAAACACAAAGGTAGAAAGAGGGAAAACCTGCATGTTTTCTGCACATAAAAATAACTGACTATTTTACGTTACAATTAGAACTGTACGATAAATCTTGCTTAACAGTAAAATCACTTTTGTATGTATTCCTTCATATATTACGGCACTGCCAGCCCTATACCTGGAAAATACAATCATAAAAGCGAGGGCGCAAAGCTTTGAAATTAAATTGGACAGTCAATTTACTCAAAGCCGTTATCCAGTCGTCTTAAAATGGGCGTCTCTTAAACCGCTCGTATTAAAGTTAGGCTCGCGGTTAACATCTAACAGAATTGTGGATTTCGAATTGAAAACAATTAATACCTGTCCATGCATTTGATTTGACAATCAAAGGATGATTCATTTCTGAAGACTGCCGCTGATAACTACTAATCTGTAACGTGCAGACTGAAATTGGAAGCCTTTTCTAGACTTAGCCTTTTGGTAAGTGCATTCCTCTATACAAATGAAGCCTTTGCGTTTTCTCCTCGGTCCCGGACATTTAGATCAAAAGTAATTCGTTGGACGCAAATGTGTAGTGAAAACGCTAAAAAGTGCAAAAAGGACAGGGACAAAAAGAATGAAATTAAATGCCTGAAATGTATGGGAAACAAACACCATTGTTTATGACAGTAAAGAAGTCAGTTCTTAATGTTTAAAGACTACTTTATGAATTGAGCACAGGAAAGCAAAAAGGATAATACACATTTGCTGTCAAAATATAATACATTCGTACTAATAATTATCCTTTTAATGTCGTTATGATTCAAGCGAAGTCATACGAAGGACGCGCCTTTCTTGTACAGAGTATTCTTTAATAGAGCGACCCAGCCACAGCCCTACGCTAACGGCACGCCACTGGCCAACAATGAAACTTCCTTTTACGAAAGCCTTGCTGAGGGTTTCGGAACGTTCGAAAGAAGGTAATGCACCGTTCGCACAGCAACCCGTATCGTTAGCTATACGGACTTCAGTTGGTGGTGGTCTTTTTTTTTGTACAGTACATGGAACGAGTATTGTGCAGTACTCTTAAAAAAATCGACCCAAATAAACCATCTTTATTGTTAACGTCCCACGCCACTTAGAACAAGCCGTGCTGAGGGCCACAAACGTTCGGAGTGGGACATCGTTCGCTTAACTGCCGAGACGTTAGTATAGAATGGTTTGTTTTGGTTGATTTTATTAAAGAGTAAAAGTACACGCGATAAGATACAGTCTTCGAGAGCTGTTAAGGCCGATGAAGGGCCCCAAAGCTTGGCGAGTAGACTACACCTCTAGCAAATGTGTAGCCTAGCAAGGCCATACTTCCTTTTTTTATTTCATTGTTTCCCTCCACTCGAACAGTTTTGGTTTTGTGTCATTTTGGAAGTGTTAAGATGGCACGAAAGGTGCAAGTTGAAACCAGGTAAACCTGGCGCGATGTGTATGTGATGCAACACAGACAGGAACTTTGTGACACCATCTTCAAAACATGTCGGAAAATAGATGGCACTCTAAAGCGTTGCGTGAAAATGAAACAATTGAAGCAGCTGATATCTGGAAACAAGGGAAAAGGAAAAAAACAACGAAATTTTCAATGTAGCCGCCACCGTTGTACTTGGAAAAGGCTTCATCATATCAATAAATAATTGCGAATAAAAATAAGTATCCACGTTGGCGCTGCTCAAAAGCGTCTTCCACCGTTTTACCCCTCGAAAAAAAATTAACTTTCAACAACTGCAAATTCGTTTCAATACATGTTAACATACAACAATGAAGAGCAACCCACGTGTCATCTATACATACATAAGTGCTGGGGTGAACGAGTTTTCGTTGGAAGGTGTAAAAAACATGGTGGGATAATTTCTTTTCCGTTTCCTTCGAAATCTTTTTTTCCTCGCCATTCATTTTCGGACGTTATTCCTTCTTCTTACTCGCGCACAGCTTCTTTTTTTAATATCAGAGCAAAAAACATGTCCACTTCCGTAAACCCACGAGACTTCTCAATGGCTTTTCCTTGGGATGGGATATGCAATTTCTTGTTCGTTTCGCCAAAATTTTACTTTTGCATTCTTCACTTTTGTCCATTTCTTTTTAAGTGTGATCGTCACTTACAAAACGTTCGAAACGAGGTAGACAACAACACATTCATCTTTCTTTTAGACTTGGGAAAAAAATGAAGTAAAAATACAAAATAAAATTGGGGAAAAATATGGTGTTTCTTCCATTTTTCTAAAAAGTCACATGTCTCCACTTTTTCCGTAAAATTCAACAATTTCTAGGGTAAAAAAGCTGCTACTGCAACAGAATCACACACAGCTGCATTTGAAATTCATCTCAAAGCTTCTCCATCTCAAGTTCCTTTTTCTTCAGCCGAAAAAACACTTTTTGATCGTTCGCAGATTTCTTCTGAAGCGCACTTTTTTCTTTTCTTTTTGCAATTCATCGCCGTTCTCTACACCGTTGGATCGCACATTCAGTCGCTTCGCGCACTTCCTCGAAAACAGGAATGCCTTCACGATTCGCCAAGTCCGATAAATACGACCGACCTCGGTTATAATCTTTAACCGCCAGTCGCGATAACTGGAAACACGAACGAAACAATAGGTCAGACGCAAATCAATCGGCTGATAAACGGGAAATTTTTTTATTGCCAAGACGGTAAAAACATTTCAAATTAATAAAATTCGCGAAACTTTTCAATGTAGAGCCGATTTAAAATATTGTTACATTTACTGAATCCAGTCTAAGAAAACGATGAAACAAAAGAGTTACAAGCTATATCACTTTAAGCTGGCAATGTTTCTTGCAATGAAAAGAAAGGAAAATTCAAAAATAAGAGAAAGGTACTTATTAACATCGTAACATGCAAAACAAAAAGGAAATGTTAGACATGGGGTCATATTACCTTTTCTCCGTTGATTTCACAAGATTCGGGCAGGTACTGGATACACAACACAACATTACAGCCTAGGCCTATATAATGAGCCGCCTGGTAAAACAAAATATTAGTACCCAATTTGGCAGCTAAGAGAAATCTTTTACCATAGCCATTGCAGAAACGGATCGCGTTTCTCGAGTAATAACAAACAACAAAACTCGACTGGAATCAATCGCAGCTGCTTCCAAAGGCAATAGCCGCCGGCTCCAATTACTCGTTTGGGGATTAAAATAAGTCAAACCATGTTTCCTGCGAAAACATAAATACATTATCCACGTTAATTCCCGTAACAGAAGAATCAACCAACAATACGAAAACAAAATCATCTGAAAAAGAGCGACTCCTAGCTGATTCAAGTTTTACCAGAATTCACTACTAAACAAAAGAGGCTGATGGACGGAATTTGGTTTACTTGAGTAAGGTAATGGCGATATTTTCTCTCCACGTGCTTGAGCCACACGATCCTCCTAAGTAGACATCTCTTGCTCCTCCCATCGTTATATCTGCATTGGATTTCGAAGTACATAAAAGTCCCTGAGGTCGCGTCGGAAGCGCCCAAGCTAATTTGAAACCAAGGGGTAAGTGACGATTCTGTTACGAACGTTGCATGCATTCTTACACAAAACTTTGGAGAAAGGAGAAACCACTTGTTGCACCCAAGTGGCGGTTTTCTCCAGCAGAATTTCCCACAAACATCTGCTCCTGCACGGGCCGCCCTTGACTTCGGACAACAAGCAACAAAACTGGTCGAAATTGAGAGACGACGGGACGTTCGAAGGAACCGGCAAAATTTCGTAATTTTTATTGCTCGAACCTAGGTAATTCAGGGACAAAGCTTTCATTAATGTCACAAGTTCTCTCTCGTGTAATCACGAAAGCTAGTTCAATATAAACCAGCCCTTGAATAAACACGTTTCGCAATTACTTACCATTATTCCTCGAGGCAATGTTTTTCAGATCTTCCAAGGACAAGTCCCGATGAGTGAGTATTCGAAACGCCATGCACACCTGAAACAAATATTTTCCACCGATATAAATTTTTACTCTACTTTTAAAGCAATCAATATGGAATCAATATGGAATCAAACTTCCAAGAAAAGGATCTACTGTCCATAATTTGGGCAAATTTTTGGCATTCGTTGGCAAAGCACTTTATGTTTCACTTCTAGATGGCGTGATAGCTTTACATCACCGCATGGTTTACGTTATTCCTGTCTCCCTCTCTCACTTCTACTCAATAAAGTAACAACGTATGAGAACAATACCTTCTTTTTATACATATATTTTAAGAATCAGCACCAAATCTGATTTTAATCCTCCAATGTCAATGTGCGGTGCCTATTATAATGTCCGCCATCTTGGCAAAATGGCGTTACCAGCCACGTGCTGCCTGACGCCACATTCTTAACTACACCATCCATGCAAACATTTCTCTTTTATACATTTGAACGCCTCGAAAGTTAGACCTGACGCCATTGCGACGTTTTTCCACTTCATTTCAAAGTTTCTTCGATGATTTTCATTGTTATTGTGGGTTCCGCTCTATCTAACTACAGAATAGATTCCAGGAACCAAACGTTACTTGGACTAAAGCAAGTTGTGAAATTTCACAGCATTATCTCCTCAAACTGACGAACACTAGCCTGCGAATCACTCTTTCCCAAAATTACTTGAAGAAAAGCGACATCTTCTGGACTTCAAAATCTTCAAGTAGTAAAATGTAAGGGGTAAACTAACCTCGTTTAGATTAAGTTCCCCGCTGTTTGCTGTGTCCAGAGCTTCAAATGCATCCCGTAACTTTCTGTCAACGAAAAGCCGGAAAAATGTAAGAAAATGTTATCCAAGGTAAATCAGTTCTTCCAATTCTCACATAATCTTGTCTCCAATAAGCTCGTGTGCGTTTTTCACCGGTTGGGCGCCGTCTTTTAGCGTCAGATCTTGTACTCGTGTTTTGTCTCTCAAAACCTACAATGAAGTGAAAAAGGGAAAAAAGTAAACAAAATGAAAACCACCTCGTGAAGTCGAAATTACTTTGGCGGTGCATTCAAGAGCCACTTTAGTATCGGTAAACACTGGAATGCCTTGTCTTTCGACCAAATCTTGCAGAACTAATTGACCTGTGGTTAAGTCCTCGTATTCCCTAGAAATTACGCCACAAATGTAAAGTTGAAAAGAAAAACGCCCCTTTTACCAGGAAATAGCTTGTAACTCACTGTTTGGAAATGGGTTCGCCCCAAATGTGCTGTCCTGGCCCCGAATACGGTCGGATGACAAGAATCAATGGTCTTTGCGAGGCTGCCATGTGTGCTGCTTCAATAATAGACGCAACGCTCCTCGTTTCGGGGTCGATCACGAAGAAAAGCACCGAAGCTGTGGATTTCGCTTCGTGTTCCAATTCAATGAGCTCCGGTCTCCAATGTGGTACTTGCTAAATTTAAGAGAAAACAGTGTTTAAAAAAAGAATAACACAAACAGTAAAAGATAAAATAAAACAAGTACAATTATACCGCAGTAAAATTGTTTGGTATGCTTACGGGATTGTAGTATGTAATTCCTAAGCTTTTGAGGGTGGGAATCGCGATTTCTTGTCTCCAGGTGGTGGGATTGCACGATCCGCCCAAAAATACTTGGTAATTCGAATTCGACGACGTTTCTAGTAAAAGAAAAAGATACCCATAGATCATATTCTATTCCCATTTAAGACACGCGCTTCCTAAAGCGCAAGAAAACTCGTCAAGAGTTGAATTTCAAACCCAGGAGATTTTTATGTGGCAAAAGACACGTGCACATGCACTTGCAAATCCGTATAAAAACTTACTCGGGTGTTTGCGCTCATTTGCCGTATGCTTCTCAACTGCCGTTTTCTCTGGCATTTTCGACAACTGGACCGGTCGAGAAATACTAAAATAAAATAATTTGAAAATAAATATCTTGAGTTTAGGACCGTTGTACAACATTCGCTTGGTTATTTCCTAACTTTCTTCTTCTGGAAATGATTTAAGTTCTAGAGATTTTAGGGTCATTTGATTCACATGGTCGAGTTAATCGTACAGGTTTTCTTTCCGGTCACCCAAATACTTGTGGCGCCACCTTTCACATAACATGTTTGTGAAAAAAATTGCTTGACGAAAAGATCTCTTGTTTACGGGAAGATTCCTTGACATATTGGCGAGGTTGAAAACACAGCAGCTATACTGCAAAAGTCATCTATCTTTTAGGCAGTAATTAACACTCACTCGTTGGTACTAATAACACATTAAATACGACTAAAGGGCTTGAAATTTATTCCTAGTCCAGTTGCGCTTATATTTTGATTCAAAGGATACAGACGAAATAGTCCACCGTACAGTACTTACACTGTTTGCTTTTTTTAAATGCATTAGGCGGAACATTAACGTCGGCAATGGCCTAGTTGGGGTGAATTGTCCCACTCCACTGGGGTGTCAGCTATGCCATGTTTCCACAAGAGGGCATATGAATCACTTCATGCTTAGTCCTGGACGGACTTCGTCAACTTTCGACTTGTTTTTCTTTGTTTATTCAACAGGCCTGTTTCAAACGCGCTTTTGCAATATTGAAATGTTAACCGGAAAGACTTCTACTACTTCCGTTAATGTTCCTAAAGTCTTCTTTAGTTGCATAATTGGGCTTCCAGGTATGTACCCGGAAGCCTAATAACGCCATTTAAAGAAATGGCGCCGATGCTCCACGCCGTACCGTTGACCGTCTCAGCCCTGACAGCAGCACACGACGCCATTGTTACAAAATGGCGGAAAAGTTTTCAATACAGCTGCCCTAATGTCACTCCCGCCATTTTATAGCGGAGGAAAGCTAATTTTAAGTGTAATGTTGGTGTTTGAATCTCAATCCATCATGAAATATTACAAACAATGCTGCAGAAAGGAAAGATAGGTGCGACAAAACTCTCAATTCACACGAACATTCTTAATTACTGGCAAAATTTCCCTTCTGTAAAACAACTAGCAGGAAGCGCAATTCAAACAAAAAGCCAAGAAAAACTGTACAAATTCCTAACCGTCGCTGCTTACATTACAAAAACTGCAGCACAAGCCAATGTAACGTAAGTCCAAAGATCAACAAAACACCCCGGCAATCATTAGTATTTTTGAAAAGCTAGCTTCTAACGGACAAACAAGGAAATTACACATTAGAAATTCAGTGAAAAAAAGTCAACTTACTCCCTCAGGTCGCAGGCTCGTCTCAATTCCGTGGCAAAGACACAAAACTCGCCAAAAGTGAGAAAGGTGGCTGCAGGATGTTTAGATCGTTGCCTCGCGCATTGCAACATCTCATAAACTGTCACGGGGCAAGGAAAATAAACAAAGTAAAAAACTGTGAAACTTTGCTCCTCAAACTGCTCCAGCCAAACTGAAACGGTCTCACAAGAATGTCTCGCTTTTTTACCGAACCTTTGATCCACATACACACAAGAGTACCCAAGTATGACCTAAACCAACCAGTTATAAGTGGTTACTAACATGTCTTAGCGAGAAATAAAAATTGGGAAAAATTCCAGATCGCAAGATCTTACAGGAAATATTCGCGGTTTTTTCTCCGACTTCTGCGGTCTGAACGTGTCAAGTGTCATTCATACATTCCAGCCACCCCTTTAACGAGGCGCAAAACCGCAAAAAAAGAGAGAACGGCACATACACACCAGCACTCCTTTCTCCCCTCGCAAAAAAATAAAATAAAAAAATACTCCAATTAACTCGATCTTAATAACCAGAAGGTTAAAGCAGCAAAAAATCTTTTAACATACCTTGGCTTTGCGACGGAAAGAGTCCAATTTCGTTAAACAAGGGCTGGATTTGTTCAGCGGGGATGGGGCGACTCGGATCAGGACTTACTCGCTTCCGCCACGCCTGGTACAAATCTCTGTCGAGGAAAAACAACAACAACACGCGCCCATGAAAATCCGGAAAAAAATTCCTAAGCATTATATTAGTTAATCGCGGACGACGATATCAAAAAATGTGTCTCATTCAGCCCAAACGGCGTATCTGCCCTAGTAGAGTTTTTCGAGTGAATGAATTTCGTCACCCATGTGGGTGATAACGATTTCACGACGAAAAACGCCACCAATTTCACCTAGTTTTGCAATCTATTTCGTTAATTCTAGTATGAATCGTTTCTTATAGGAATGTGGCCCTTTTACCACAACCCCCAAGCTCCCAAGCTCTCAAAGAGCCCAACAAGCTTTGGTATGCTTTTCGGGTCGGGATTCGAACGTAGGCGTCGTTTTCATCTCCTGAAAAGGTGTCCGACTTGGAACTCAGCTCAAGTCATCTCCAGCGGGAATAAAAGATCGGCGAGCGCGAAGAAAAAAAAAGAAGGTAAGGAAGAGGATGCTGAGCCGGGCAGCTACAACCAGAGATGATGGTACTACCTACCACCTCCCGGTACCCAGCAAGCTCACCTGCGCTGCGTTGGTTCTCGCGTACCTAACTTGAGGCCTTATAAGGCTCGGAATGAAAACTGCTGGTTACAAACTTTACAGTTTAGAGGCCACACACTCTATGCAGCAGCTTCCTCCCATCACTCCCTCCCTCTCTTTTCTTTTTTCCTCGCGCTTTTCTCGTGGGGTTCGTTTTGGTGAGGCTCTGCTTCCTCCTTTGCATTGCTTAAGATGAAAAACACGCTCGCCCAGAGGAAAATGGGAAGGATCACGTCACTTTGCGAAGGGGCAAACCTTAATTACCTTCCCTTAAAACTGAACAAGCAACACAAAACTCAAACGATAGCCTCAGGGCGAACATGAGGTAGGCGCTCAAAGTAGAGAAAACATTCTCTTTATTTTTTTTCTGACCTTTTTTTAAATTTAGAACACAAGTAATCGATTAGCATTGTGTTTTCCATGCTTTCATAGACATATTGTGGCAACATGGTACTTTAAAAGTTACACACTTTAAAAACGATACGTTAAATGCTTTTGAAATGCTCCTTGTCAGGAATTGTCAGAAATGTGTTAATAATTTTCTTACATTTATTGCAGAAAGGTATAATGAAGAAATAATGTCGAAATTTATTAGAGAACATGACACAAGTTGGGTAGATGTTTACACTTTAGAATGTGAATGAATAAGTGAATAGAAGTATTATATTTCTATCGAAATTTTGTACTTCATAATTGTGCACATTTTCAAACACTATTTTGAGCACAGTACTTTGAAGCAGCTTTTAAAATATGTCTGACTTCATACAGAAGATTTGCTTCGAACTTGAAAAAACTTCGAAATATTAATAAGTCGTACCCAAAACTCCTACCGAGATTTCGGTACAAAAATTCATATTTCATGTTTTTTTTTAAAGGAATTGCTTCTGTCAATGATTATCGGACGCTATCTTTATATGGGAGTACGCTACTAATCTATACAAGTGTACAATGTTTGAACATGTGCGATGTCCTGTGCCAGAATTATGTACAAATTTGCAAACGTACAACTGTAAATTTTTTTAAACTTCAATTCTAAAAAAATTCCCCTATTGTTTACAAAAATAGTTACGTCCTTGAAGCTTGTTTCGAAAACACTAGTTCATGGTCTGACTACTGACGTAATAACATCATTGAACTGAACAAATACGCGAAATAAACGACAATTAAACATTCCGTTATATTAGAAACTAAATGAGCAAAATTCGGACAGTCACCCCAGTAATTTAAAATAGTTTTCTTTTCAAATAAAATTGATATCCCACAGTCTTGGTTAAAGTTCTTAGCCTATCACACCAAGTTTGGTGGCTTAATTTCCTGGAATCATCAATTAGGTAAAGCTGTCTAGTTCGATGTTCCTTTCTGAATAACTAGGAACACGCGAGGACGAGGCAAAGATCAGGTGAATTTGCATTTAATCCCGTCGTTTCACATTTCTAATCCAGATTCCAAAACTATTCAAGCAACGCGATCCAGATCGTTTCCCCCTTAGCTATTTTACATTTTCGAGGGTGAAAAAAGTAGTTTTATGGCTATTTTTTTTAGAGGGAAAGGTTTTTCCTTGGGAGAGACGATAAAAACGCTGGGAAAAAGGCGACCACCACAACTACCTCTCTCGCATACATAGCCAGCATCGTTTTTGATGATGGTGACGTCACTTTGACTCACGCTGAAGTCATCGTGAGCATGACCTAGCGCCCAACCCGGGGCGTGGAAAGCTTTGGCTCGTTAAGAGACACCAAACTCGAATGAAAATGAATACAAAACACTTGGCTTTTTTCTCGGGGGACTTCTTAATCCACCTTCGCGCTATTTTTTGACTTTTCATGCAACAGGAGAAGTTTATGGGGTGGGAACTACGACTTACAATGTGTGAGCGAACTTTCCTACCTTTTTTGTTTTCTTTAGGCTTCTTTATTACTTTCTATAACATCCCTTTCGATTTTGCTTTCCGAGTTACGTCAACGTAGGCTAAATAATTTCTTCGAGTAGACAAAAAAAAGTTCGTTCAGATTGCCCAACCGTGTTCTTTTTACTACGCTTTTAGTTTTGCTTGCTTTCAGGCAGATACTTTCCTTCTTATTGGGAGGTGAGCTCACATATGTGCCCTAAGGTAAAACGTACACCGAGCACAAAAACGGTCTTTTCTTTTTTTATTTCCGGCCTTCAAACCAGAAAAACATTCTTCCCGTTCTAGGGAATGCTAAACATTTAGGAGGCTTGTTAATTTTTGTTCGCGATTGAAGATCACGAAAGAGATTAACATGCACAGGAGAAACTCCACCCAAACAATCCCTAACAGACGAAACTAATTTGGACGATGACACCGTTGAGCTCATTAACACACGTGACAAGTTTCTATTCGCTGTGTTACTACGCCAATGTTAAAATCGAGTTTCTTGGGAGAAAAAGAGACCATATTGCCAAATGACCTGAGATACAAATGGACCAAATAATAATAAAAAAAGTTTACATATGCCACAGACAATGAAACACATACAAACAGACACAAAGGAATGAACAAAATAAGATTATGCAGCTGGGGAGAAGAAAACGTCGGGGAATGGAAGACTTCCTCTAAATAACGAGACTTTTGACTTGTTTTCACTCCTTTCCACACACTGTATCATCTCAAGGCTCAAGATCAATGACCCTTTCCAAAATTTGTTTAATGGTAAAAACGCCCGCACGTCAAAAACTGAGTGAAATGCTAGGGAAACGTAGCCAACCAGTTGACAAGGTTACAATTCAAACTGAATTCAAACAGCATACAAGTTGATGGTGTTGTGGCTGTTGATAGTTTCGGGGTCCAAAAGCTCCTCTTTGCAATTTCACCGTTGGTCAAGTTTCCCGTGCGTGACGCGGTGAATTTGCAAGTTTGCAGCTCACCATTGAGTTTTCCACCATTGAGTTCCCAAACTTGGTGGCCATTTACTTTCGCCATGCTTAGCCACTGACAAAAAAAGATTGTGCCAGCACTCAGTGCTTTGCTTACTCATTTTGACGTTTCTTCTTCCTACTTGACTTCTTTACTGGCGAATTTCTAGCATTTTATTGTTGGGTTAATAACTGTGTAAACAAGTTGTTGCTCAAACAACTACAATGATTACAAGCCTTTTATTGCGCTTTTCGCCTTTGCAAAACTCGGTAAGACCAACACAAGTAAAAACTAATGATGGCAAATTAACTTATTTTTTATAGCAAAATTATTAAAGTTATTGATACATAGACACATTAGCAGTAGGCACTATTATACAAATAATATAACATAGTAAGCTAATAAGGAGAATACTTATCTATAAATTTATCGATGAAAGGAAGATAGCTTCTTAATAAATATCCTCGCTAAGATAATAATCAGATAAAACGTTTAAAAAATACACAACAAGACATACCGACTACTTTTTTAAATTATACATGCCATTGAACGTCAAATGAAACACCTCATTTTGCTACCTAACTTTCCCTATGAAAATATTCGAAATAGACTGTTTCCTGCATCCCAATTTGTGGGAAGGAGCACTCATTTATCAAAATGCAAAAAAGGCAGGAAATGTGTAACCCGAAACAAGGTCAAATTGGACTCCCGAAGTTCAACGCGACATCAGACACGGGTTTCTCATTGCCCACATGAAAACGTTTTTCTTTTCTCGACTTCTTTTCTTTTTCTCCTGTCATACTTGTTGCTCGGCCAAGGTTTCTTCTTGCATTCCTGTCGCAAGACACGCACGCTGGCACACATTAAACCTCATCGTCTTCCCCAACACTAACACGACACCCAAATCCCCCACCCAGAAACACCCAAAAAGAAGAAAAAGCCAATGTAACACTCCATCAGCGGGATCCACTTCATCTCAACGAAATTCCGCTATGCCTTGAAAACGCTCAAGCTTCCAAAATGCTTCCTGTTCACCCTCCACCTTTTCTGTCTCTCGCTCTAGCTATAAAACAATACTTTGGTACCCACTATTGCCCACTTCATAGACTTTGTAAACTTTTTAAGCCCTTTAAAAGTCTGTGACACTGTTAATGGCCCAAGACAGAGCGCATAATAAATAAAAGAGCACGTTCCGGACCCGAAACTAACTTTAGCGTCAACTTTTTGTTTCTCGAGGGTACAGAGAGAAGAATGACGAGAAGAAGAGTGTAATGCTCCTAATTTGCTGTTGTGAACTGTCTGCCAACTTCAATTCTGCGCTCTGGACATGAAAGCGAACAAAAGTAAAACATTAATGAATAAGAAATCCTGATCCAAAACAAACCCGAATAAAAATAGAACGACATTTCTTTCGTGTGTTGTTGTCGTCCACCAACAACCGTTTTGACTCCAAATGTCGGAACGCAAGTGCTGTGCGTGTGTTGGGGAGAGGCAATTGACGGTACGGGCAAACTGACAGACGAAATTGACAGAAAAAGAAACAAGTCACGTTTTCCCAGCTTTCCACTGCTGAAACCGGTGTTCGACTAATTTCAATTACTTTGCATACATTACAACCTTCATGAATTAAACGTTGGGGCGCTTCCCGTTCGTTAAACAAGGAAAGCCGACGTTTGGACCCCTTGCCAGTACCTCTCTAAGTCGATAATGCACTCGTACGCAACGCACTTAATCGAATAAAGGAGGTAATTAGGAAAAACGTGTCCAATACAGGCCATTCGGATATTTTTTTCAAAGATATATCTCTTATAACAGATAACGGAGGCGATTGGCTGATAAACGACTGATTTTGCGAGGAACAACTGCCTTTTGTCCATTTTTCAATACAATTCCTTTCTGCTGAACTGTTTCTATTGCGCAAAAGCGTAACAACTTCTGCGTCACTCATTTTGCGCAAATTATTCCTGCTGCCACACACATTTTCATTACTCTCAACTATTCAACAAACGACTCAACGCTTTCTACAAAAATACTACTTTATAAGAAAAAGACTTATACATTATACTTTATAAGAAAAAAATCCAACTCGGCTTTCAATGCCAAATGAGCAATTTACCCACAAAACGCACGATTTGTCGCGAAGTTTAACTGTTTTCGCTCTTAGGTGCGCCAAGCAGTCAAAGTGGTTTCGTGACGTCATCAATCCGTGCCATTTTTCACATCCTCCTTCCCCTTTTTATCACATTAGTGGAATTAAAAAAAAAGGAAAACGCTTTACTTTGAGATCCCCGACAACAAAAATGATTGTAACCTTCCCCTACTTATTGACTGACCCCCCTCCCCTCCCTCCATGAAAAAACAGAACTAACGTAGGACTGATAACACCCCCACAAGGGCAAGTGTATCTAAATCCCTGTGAAACATAAGAAATGTTTAGACAACTTGTAATTTCTTTTTGCTGAACCCGATGATTACGAATAAAACGAAAAAAAAAGAAGTCAAGGTTGAGCGCTGTTCTTGAACTCGATTTCTGGGTTTATTGCTTTCAAAGTATGAAAATGAGTGGAGATTCACCTTTCAATCATTCCCATATTGACTCCCAAGCTCCCAAAGTCACGATTCCTGAGTTGTCTATATCAAAAGCTGAACTTGTTCACGTTTCTTGCGTATCCCAGTACTCATTGAACCGTGCACATAAGATTTTTCTGCACCACACAAGGGTTCAACACACGTCAAGCCCCGAAAACGTCAGGAACTCATCAAATTTCTTTTTCTTCTCCTGGAAATCGCGCGAATCTCCTGTATCGCTAAAAAATCGATATTCTCCGCTCGTTTTTCTTGACTTCAAAGTTTATAGCATGGTTTTCCGGTTCGTCACACTTTATAAGAACGGAATTTTCAAGCTAGCGACGCTTCTTCGTAAGCCCGAGCACGTGGCAATGAACAGTGTGCAGAGAGTTGGACCGCTGGATCCAAACTGAGAGCTCAGCGCGTTGTTTTCAGCTTCCTAAACCAGTATCCTCTCCGGCGTACCGCACAACGTCCCTCCCACTTACGACCCACCCCACCCAATCCGTCTCGTGCCTTCAGTAAGTAGATGATTTTACAACCAGGGAATGCCGCAAGTCTTCTCTTTGTTTCTTTTTTATTTCTTTTTTCATTTTTCCCCTTCTTTGCCCCAATCTTTTATTCCTAATTATTTTTTATTTACCAATCAGTACCAATCTATTTACCAATCTTGTTTTAATTATCAATAACTTGGAATGTTTAAATCATACGATCACGCTGACCCAGCAGACAATTTACTAAGAAATGATCAAGTTAGTGATTACGAGTTTTCGGGAATCTTACACGCTTACCGGTAAGCGTGTAGGACTCTCGAAAACATTTTTTTCACACAAAAGTAATGCGGGGCTTTTCGTAGCCTTCTGAATGATCTGGCGACATTCTGGTTTCTATTGTGCAGGGATAAGGACTCTCAGATTTTTCGGTTGCTGGAAACGTCATATGTAAGCAGAATTTCGTGATTTCTGGATTACACTCTTGCGTACTTTATCCGCGTTTAAAGGTAAAAGTTCTTTTACATGGATTTCAATCTCGCGGATAGGAATTGAGAAGGTTCGAAAGGAGTTGCTCCGTTCTAGAAATATTTTAAGCTAGTTTGGCTGTACAAAAGAACATAAAATAAATATAACGAGAAACAGATTTTGCACGTTGAAATTTTACGAATTGACTCAATCTAAGGAGCACTGCCAATGAAAACCTCGGTAAAGGTTCAAATAACATGTTTTGCCACAAGATTTCAATCAACTCGAGCAATGATTGACTTTAACTCGTAGGCACATGCTCGTGCATGAATGAAGGAACTGAACAAGTTATCTCGGCTTCCTTTATTCGTCAAATCTGTCGCTCATCCGACCGTTCGGTTCATCCGACACAAACTACACTATAAAACATTATTTTGTGAATTTACAATGATTCGCTGTGCAGCAAAAAATTACAAGGACTTCACTGTAAAATGCTTACAACAATGATCTTTTAAACATGAATTTGTTGTAGAAAAACATTTTAAAAGTATTTTTACATTAAAGTCCTTATAATTTTTTGCTGCGCTTGAAAATTCACAATTTCCTTTTTTAAACTGTAGGTAAACTTAACTTTTCCAAAAGTTACACATAAAAATACACAAAATAGAAGAACTTTTTCATTTTTTCAACTCAATCGTTTTCACCCATTTCGGCCCAAGTTTTGAGCCCCAACATCAGAACTCAATGGCTGTCCACTCTATTTTTCCCGATTTCGCTCTTTTGCTGCGATAATCGGCTGTCTTAAAAAAAGAAAATTCACAAAATCGTTCCTTAAAACGTCTCAACGGTCGAATTTGATGCCTATAGATTTGAAAAAGACCAGGAAGCAAAAACTTAACTCCTCGTTATGGAAATGAGCAAAAAGGCCTCAAGGGCAGAATAAAAAAATGAGGCAAGTCAGGGTCGGTCGTAAAAAATTGACTTTTCCCTTGGAAATTTTTTCTTTCGGCGAAGACAACGAACACGGCTTCATAAAGCTTCCTTGACCCATTCCTCCGCAAGCTCAACTACGTTTTCGCGTTCAATTCCTCAGCGGGAATTCAATGTAGTGCTTGCAGCCAATTTATTGTTTAAGTTTTCATAAGAAAAAACGGAAAGTTTTTCGATAAAATGTCCCGAATGTTCCCATCCTGAAAGGATTATGAAAGGGAAAAGGAAGGAAAAGACAAGGGCCCCGAAAAAAGACCTTCGGTCCGGATACGTGACCTTCCTGCTTTGGGATGTCTCGACGTACTATCAGAAGAGAACCAAGACTGAAAATGCGGAAGGAAAACCTTGACATGAATACGCGGATTTCCGTGTATGGTTTTGTACCCCCCGATGTAGCCGCCGTCGCCACTTGACAAGAAGAAGTGACATCCTGTGGCGGTCAAAAAGCGGCGGGATATTAACAGTCGTTCTGCGGCCGGTTGATGGAAAGTAAACCAGACAGCTTTTGCATTGGCTCAGCTGAAAAGTACGTACGTACGGGAAGGTCCCGTACAACGAACCTAATCCGTCCCCGGACGGCTTTCGCTGTAAGAGACGCCTTTCCCGCTTACTACGGAAGTTACTACGGAAGTGATTTTAATTCATTCCGGTGGCCGCCCCCTAACTCCACCCCCCACAACCAAAATTAGTAAAAACTTATTTCGATTTTGATTTGCACAGTGTATACGTTTACATAGTGTAACTATTTTAAATTGTTTGATGTATCTGTAAGGGTTAACAAGTTTAACGTTGTAATTGCGTAGTTATATTTGTACATCTTGATCTGACCCTCTGACCTGATATCTTCTACTCCTGGGACCTGACCTAACCGTAACGGTTGTCTGTACCTTGACCTTTTTAATCTTTTTTCTTATGTATACATACCTACCTTTTTTGTGAATACAGTTAGCCATATCAGAACCTTTGCTTACTCTACATTGGCGCAGACGGTAGAGCGTAAAATATGGCTCAAGAGCAACGTAGTAAACCAAGTGTTAAAGTGCAGCTGTGGCCAGATCATTTTGATGGCGATGAATCGGCCGATTGGGAAGCATGGCGCAGTCACTTTGAAATTTGCGTTAACTTCAATGGGTTGGATGCAGTTGGGAAGGCAAAACTACTGGCAGCGTCACTAAAAAAACGTGCAGCTGAATTTTGGAGAGCTTTGGAGAAAGAAGTCACAGATGATTATTTGAAAACATTGCGTGAATTGGAAAAAGAGTTCCTAGCGCAGAATCCGGTCGTGTACCAGACTAAATTTGTCACACTGCAACGAAAAAAGGGGACTTCGATCGCGGAATTTGCGAGCCATCTGCGACGACTACACCAAAAGGCTTATCCAAGTTCAGATGAAAAATCTCGTGATATTTTCATCAAGCCAAGGCTGATTGACGCCGTAGAAAATGAGAATTTGCGAGTAGAATTGCAAGTTGAATCCCCTGCCACCCTTGACGCACTTATTAAGAAAATTTCGGCCTACGAATCCATCTACAAAACAGAACAGCTCAGGAAGAAGCAGGGCGAAGCTGGAGAAGTGGCGAGAGTGGTTCCTCCACAAGTGGCTGCTATAGGAAGAATTACGAAACCAGAAGGCGACCAGGTACCAAGGAGTGAAACGGCAATGACTGTATCCGAAGATGATCGCTTAAAGAAGCTGGAATCCGTAGTTGCTGACTTGGTCTTGGTGTTGAAAGAAAGGAAGCCGAAGAAAAACACCAAAACTTGCTACAACTGCAGAGAAGAAGGGCATTTCAGGGCCAATTGCCCACGTCTCAAGAAAAGTCGAGTAACAGGCACACAATGGCAGCCGTCGAGAAAGGCGAATTAACTGGGGATGTGGTCCCTCAACCAGTTAAACAACCGCATGGGACCAACAGTTCGGATGTCATGGCTGTAAATTGTGCTACCTTTGTAAATGGTCAGTGTGGCTCTTACAATGGATCAATGTTAATTGACTCTGGATCGGCGATTACAGTTGTTAATGGTACCTTTACCGGCGTATGCTGGTTAAGGAACTTTAGTTGTCCCAAAGGCAATCCGCGCTGATAAGGGGAAAGCCAGGAGAATTCCAGCTCACTGGAGGCCTGAAGTTGAAGCTACAGTGAACAAACTGCTGGATCAAAACATAATCTCACCCTCTAATAGTCCTTGGAGTGCTTCAGTTGTGATGGTGAGGAAAAAAGACGGATCTTTACGACTGTGCGTGGATTACCGGGGATTAAACGCTGTCACGACTAAGGATGCTTACCCACTACCCCGCATCGACGACACCCTCGATGCTTTGCAAGGGTCTGTGTATTTTTCGACACTGGATCTAATCAGCGGTTATTACCAGCTCGAATTGAATTCAGCTGATAA
>JAHZNP010000859.1:0-34275 GCA_020615345.1 Triops cancriformis
CCAATAATGCACTAATTGTTGTGATTTTACCTGTAATGATTAGAGGATGGCAATACTGTGCAAATGGCAATTATGCAGTAGTTGTAGTGACATAGGGAATTAGTTTTCGCACCTATGTGTCATTTCACAAACCACTGAAGCAATCGACCCTCTTTCTTTTCCTAGCGTGACAATAGCAACGAAAAGTGTACGAAAGAATGCGAATTCATACGGACGGCCCAGTTCAGTGTGCCTTAGTCGTGACGTCAAGAAACCCCTCCTTTTCTGACCTGAACCCTTTCTTTTCCTGACGTTAGAATAGCAACGAAAAGTGTACGAAAGAATGCGAATGGAATGCAAGACGTTTTCCAAAAGATTACGAATATCTGCCCTCTCATAAAAATCACGCACATAAAAAATATAAATCACACTACAGGATTTTTTCCTGCATTTTTCAGTACCTAACACGTGCCAGTAGCTTGTGTCGTTTCAGAGAAAACCGAGTTCCTTTTTTCCCACCACGAATGCACTATATAGAGTACTACCGTACTCTATAGATAAGCATTGTTTTTATTCAGTCTATTCCCGGAACCGCAGTGCAATTTTTAAGTCACTTGTTGTCTCACCTACTTTCTTTAACTTTGAGTTAAATTAAATTTCAAAAATGATTTGGACTTATTTTCTCAAAATCTCTTGGATTTGATTCGGATTGACTTTCAATATATTTGAATTTGTCCAGGTCTGGTGCGCAATATTCGAAAAAAATCAGTCCCAGTGGGAGTTCCTACTAATGTCACGACAGTTGACGACTTACAAATTAAGCTAATTTGCCAAGTTTGTGTCGCCAATTGAAAGAGTGCAGCAAACATGGCTAAAAGAAAGAACACAAGTTTGTTTCATTGCATAATGTAAAAGATAACGCAAACCAGCGCTCAATCGTGTGTTGTTGCTTTTTTCAAATAAAGAATTGTTCAAAAAATTGATTAATTTAATTATTAATACAGGATAGTACAGATTTACTATTGTCTCCTTCAGATGGCTACTGGAGTCGAACATTCCTACGTGTCATCAATTGATGATCGAAAATCAATCTGTCTCAATTACTTACGTCCTGGAAGGTGAATTTTTTTGCCAAGATCGACTACGAACGGGATCTTGGAGTTATGATTGACACGATTGAAAGCAACGAAAGTGGTTGGTTTAATTAGACGAAACTTTACTTGTGTGGACGAAAAAATATTGTCTGTGTTATATAAAACAGCCGTTAGACCTATTCTTGAGTATGGCCATTGGGTAACGCACGTTCTTCATCAAGGACTTAAAAAAATCCTTAAAGTCTTCGCCACTTTTCATATAAAAATTGACTCAAACCACTGAATCTACCAACGCTGGCATTCAGAATTCTACGAGATGACTTGATTAAAGTGTTTAAAATGTGTTATGTTTATTATGAAAATATGTCTGCCGAGCGAACCATCTGTTTCAACCAAAATTAGTCCCTGGCCATACCCTGAAACTTAAGATTGATCGTTTCTACAAAGATGTAGGCCATTAGACGTTGCTAAATTGAATAGTAGACAAGCTTGTTGGATCCGAAGATTCTGTATGGAATCCCTGCTTTCTGTAATGTCGACCTAGCCAAATTATCAGCTATACGGGCGCTCCACAGACAGGCCCTTCTGTTAATTACCGACGCCCTTAGAACTACCCCTACAACGACCCTAGAAGTTGAAGCGGGCATACCCCCCCCCTGGATCTTATGTCCTTAGAACGCATTTTAAGGTTTAGCTTAAACTACCCACCCGACAGTAAAGCTACAGAACCAGAACAGAAGCGTTATAAGTCTTGCTCTTACAGAATCCGAACATTAAAGCTTAGCAATTTCGCCGATGGGAGCATTTGCACACCCGAATTAATAAAAAAGTCAGTAATGGAAAAATGGAGAGAAAGGTGGTCTGACTCCTCATCCCCTCTCCGAGATTTAGGAGTTATCCTCTCAAAACTACCAATCTGCAAACTGAAAGTAGACAAAAAGACTATTTCGACGTTAATAAGACTACGTTCTACACATTTCCCAACTAAAGAGTATCTTTTCCGCATAAAGAAGACTAATGACGTGACATATACTTGTAACAACTATTCAAACCAAGATTTACTACACATATTTTTCAAGTGTATACGCGTTAATGAAAATAGAGCAATTCTCTTACGACAACTATCCCGAATTAAACTGCACTTTAGTCCCCAAGTTCTCCTTACAGAGCCAAAAGCCTTTGTTCCTCTCGGGACGTTTTTTAACTCGGCAATGAAAAAGTTACATACTTAACACCAGTCTTCGTGTGTGTTCTTTTGCTTTTCCCTTTTCTCTTTCCCCCTTTTATGTAGTATATGTGTGAATGTGTGGCATGTAAAGAGTGAGACATATGTAAGATAATACGGTTAATAGACGAGGGAGGCAACGAGCCCAGCTCACGCTAGATTCCCCAATTACAAAAAAAAAATTGAATAGTAGACGAATGGAACAGTTTGCAGCGAAAGTGATAAAATTTCCCCCCATACAGGCGTTCAATTAATCAGGAGATCTCTTTGGCTCAAAAATCTTTGACCCGAAACAGTTCCGTAGAGACAAATAGTTCTAACTCGCCGAAAATCCCAAACAATATAACTTAACCCTAAATAATGTTATCCCTAACAAAATAATATGATCTTTGTGCATGTTTCGTAGAGGCCTTGTGCCTAACTTGTTACAATAAACAATAATAATAATACCTATATTCTATCATGCTATATAGGCATCTATAAAGTAGACTATGTATTGATAGTAGCCCTACCGAAAAGGAAGGGAGGGAAAGCTGTCATTTTAAAAGCGTTCGGTCTGCTATAAAGGCAGTAGTGGATGTTCCCATTGTAGCCAGGGAGCCGTATGGTTTGAAAATTCGTTGCAAGTCAAAGTTAATCTTCTTATCCTTTGTACAGCAACGTAGGGTTCAAACAAACGGTTTCCGATCGCGGGAGCTGCTTAGTGGCTTTAGTAACAAGGAATGTTAGAAGTTCTGAACTCAGCGAAGTATGTTCTAAATATCGTCTTTTCGCCAGAATATTTCACAAGGGCCAACGAATAGCTCCAAAAACTGAAAATCGTTTCTAAGTATCTACAGTCAAATGCACGTCTCAATGGAGACTAACGTTTTCTCTTTGGAAGAGTTTTCATCCAGTTATGTCAGCTTTTTGTCCGGTCAGCTAGCGTAGGTCTTCATTAGATATACTTGCTAGCAAAGACTACGCAAGAAAACTAGTTGGCGCTTGTTAGAAAAAAAAGAGGGACTACATGAAAGGCGGGCAATCGAAACGAAACACAAATTATGAACTACGTTTATCTGGCAATGAAAGAATGATAAAGCTTCGGTAAGAGACTTAATTACTCGTAAAATAAAAGGTTATTGAACATATTAAAGATAACTTGAAAAACTGCCGCAAATCTCTTTCTCTCGGGACTAGAACTAGAACTTCTGAACTAGAACATGTTTGTTATTGTTTTCAACATTACGTTAACTATGTCTCCAGAACTGTGTACAAGTAACTTCTAAGTAAAATGTATACGACAAGAAATTAAAAGCTGAGATACAAGTTCTGTAAAGTACTTTTTATGATGCCCTAAAAGCCAGATTCATGCTGAAATACTAACGGAATAGCCTCGTTTCTTATCAGTGACCAAATATTTAGTGCTCTTGTTAACGTTGCACAGGACAATATATTGATATTTGGTTTTGTTTAGGTGAGAAGACGAGAATCGTACTTGTCCTATTTTGCACTCTTTCGAAAGAAAATAAGTCTTTGAGCAAAGTGGAGTTCAAAAGGTTTCCACAATAATGAGCTACGTGTAAAAGTAGTCGTCCGGTTGCAACAGAACTGGATTAGCTGGTTCCCTTATGGGGAAATGCAGGTTAACCTCAGCATTTCATCGGATCAAGCAGCTTCGTCGATTGAGACATACGAGAAGTATTCCACCATCTCTAGCGTTATAAACTAGGCTAAGTTATTTATTTTAAATTTAAGTATGAAAGACTGGAAAATAATCAGAAAATCGTTAGTAAAAGTCTTCAAAGAGCTTTGCTGACACTGATGTACAATAAAAAGCTAGCCTAGGTTAGTTAAAAGTAACGCTAGTTTCTTTAGGTCAAAAGCAATTATGCACGAAAACAAACCATGAAATTCCGAGCCCTCTTTATGTGGGTCTTGGCACAATTTTGCGTACAATGGTGTTCGCTTAATGTAGTGGTTTTATGTATACAATGAGAAAAATTATTTTGTGAATTTACAATGATTCATTGTGCAGCAAAAAATTACAAGGACTTCAATGTACAAATACGTACAAATATTTTTTAACACGAATTTGTGGTAGAAAAACATTTAAAAGTACTTTTACAGCAAAGTCCTTTTAATTTTTCTGCTGCACTGTAAATTCAAATTTTTCTTACAGTGTATAATACGTCAGTTTTCTAAGTTAGTAGGAAGCGTTGACATAATTTAGGTTCTTTTGCATTATTGTAATGTACATAATTGTCATCCTACCGAATGTCCAACATGTTGTGTACAAATAATTTCCTTTTTTTGCAACATAATTTTAACATTCCTTATTTTTTTTACAAAATCTGCTCTGAGTTTGCTCCTATATGGTCTGCATGTGTAAGGTATGTTAGAAAAGGTTTTTAATTCTACACATTAAGGAAAGCTGTAGCGAAACGAATATAATAAGGAAGTGAAATTTGAATTAGTATGCAAAAGCTTGGAAGAAGTCATACAAAGAGACACAAATGCCATATTTACCATAGATACGCCTCAGTGCGTGCGATCCCATATTCCAGGTAATTTCGAAAGGAAACGTGGTTTAACAATAGGGCTACGAAAGAACACCAGAAAAAGCAGGCCAGTAGTGCCTTCACATGCAGACTACCATCTGCCTTTAAATAACGTTCCCGTAATCAGAACAGTAGATCAATCGCACCACCTACTTCTGATTGCGGTTAACAATCGCACAACACGTGATTAGTTCGTGGAGTAAATTCCAACGCTGAAGTTGACTTAATATCCAGAATGAACTTAAAACGGATGTGGAAGTCAAAAACTGAATCCCCGTAACTTTCAACGTCAACTGCTCACTTTCCCGAAGCACAACAATTTCACCACATTCTGAAACATTTGGAGTTGCGATATTCTTTACTTTTAAAATGTACTTTATTTTTTTTTTACTTTTAAAATCTACTTTAAATTTTCTTGATTTCTAAGATTCACTTTGCATTCCTTTCCTTTAAAATTTATTGGAAATTTTCCTTTTCAAATTTACTTTTTTTTCACTTTCAAAATTAGTGTAAATTTTATTTTTTGTTGGTTTATAAGCTATAGAAAAAGAAATTTTGGCACGCTGCAGCGAATTTAAAGTATTTTCGATTCTTTAAAATTTAAAATTGTCCGACTAGCACCACCAACACTTCACTGATGAAGACATCGAGTTGCGAACGACACTTACTGTAGAGTTCACGTTGGTCTCATGTTGTGCAGAGGGAACTAGGTTAGTCGTAGTGGCCACGAAGAAGGTCCACGGTCATCTGGAACCGGAGCTGATAAAATCTGGCGCCTTTTATGCTGAGCGTGACCGCAAACGACCATATGTTGCCGAATTGCGGAAGACTTGCCCGCTTTCTCACGATGTTCTGCCTTCGGGAGGAGAAATACTTGTAAATCTCGGATAAAGAGGAGAAACGACACCTGAAATGCCTTTTCTTAAACTTTGCCCAGTATCACAAGTGGGTTTCCACGTTATTGCCCATTAAGACGATTTTAATCGTGTTGGAGAATTGGCAGGTGTACAATACTTTTCGTTTTCAAGCAGTCCGGGAAGATGAGTCAGAACTTTTTTCATTGTTGTGGATGCAAGCAAAAGCCGTAAGAGCAGGATCTTGATGTAGGTCAGAATCAAGTGCTTTTAATCTTTGGAGAACAAGATTTGGCGCACGCTCTTTTGAGGTTAGTGAGATCTTGCTCGGTGCTAGTGTTGCAAATTAAGCATACAGTGCCAATTGACCCCTGGGGCAAGCCAAGCAGCAGGTGCGGAACGTCTTCCTATGACAACGTGTTCACGATCCGGTTTCCTTTGTTGCTCCAGAAGAAACGACTTTCTTTTGAATACAAACGACTCTCGATGAGTCGCGAGTTTCCCGAGATTCGTTGGTACAGCCAATTAACACTTTAGTGTTAGTTTGATGGAAGCTTCAGGGATAATTTTATTCTGAACCAGCACGTTCGTCCGTTTTAAATTACGGATTTATCGGTAGACAAGAAAATGAGGAGAACGCAAGTAGATCAATTGGATCAGTGCAATGAGCCGTTGACAATAAAATACCTATCTTCCGTTTTGTTTATTACCAACGAATTCTCTTCCCAATGGACCGGGAAAAAATAAATATTGATAAATAAGGAATAATTTTCATCCATCTGACTTCAAAGTATTATTTTTTTTCTAGGTAGTCTACCGTTTATTGACACCCTAGCTAGAGAAAAGAGTCTTGACCGTTTCCTGGAAGAACAGTCATCCAATTGGAGAGAAATGTTAAATATTTTAATGATTTTTTAAAAATCGCTATTAGTGAGCTGTAATTTGTAAGTATGGAAATAAATCAAATTTAACAGACAAGAAAAACAATTACATTGAGTAACTAGTCTATATTCGCTGGCATGGGACTTTCTAAAACAATGGCTAGCTCAATCCAATTAGGACGACTCGTTTTCGTTTCTTTTATATTCAAACTTTCAGTCGGTTATAAATAAGTCAGTCATAATTATAACGAAACCGAAAAGGAGCGCAAGCTAGGCGAAAATAAATTATGAGTAGTTAAAGAAATGCCCAATTGCAAAAAACTTTCGAAAATGAACGAACTTCTGCGTACAAATTTGCTACCGCTTCACAAAAAGTAGAGAACAATAGTGCTAAAGGCAGTTGTAAAATGAATAAGTTCAGAATATGAATAATTTCAGACCTTTTCTGTTTTTCTTCACCAGGGACGAAGCCTTTAAGTGGGTCATCGGTTTTAAAATACGTTAGCAGTTCATTTCACTAGTTTTCAGACCTTTTTACCTGATATCGTCTAATTTACGTATCCTCTTAGAAGTCTAAAAATTAGTTGCCTCATGTTTTGGCACTCCACCAATATAACAATATCTTTAAATAACCCTGCAAAATTTGTAGCTCAAGTTATCGCAGTACCATTAAAAGGCCAAAAGTACCATTAAAAGTCCAGTACCAAAAATAATTTGTTTTGCATTGTATTAGTTGATTTTCGAAAGAAGCAATCTGGAAAAGAAAACCATATATCAATTGCAAAACGCTTACATTTACTGGATCCTTTTAAGAAAGGAAATTCACGATCAAGTGCATTGAAATATAATTTTTAAAATATATTAACCTTCACCAATAACACAATAGCCAAGCATACTTACAAACAAATGGTAGTGGGATAGGCTTTCGGCCCTTTCTTAAATTCTACTGTGCTCAAGGAGCACAATAAGGCATATTTTATGGCAAACTAGGCCGTGCATATTTTTTTCTTTAGGTACAAATTTTCACCGTTCATTAGTTTCGCATTACGGAATCCTTGGTAGAAGATACAATTAGCCAAACGCAAGTATAGCAGTTCAACTTTCTCAGTACAACCGAGCGTCGACAGTACCCTTCGCTTGTGTTATTTTAAAAAGTTTCGATAAAAAACACTAGCTTTTGCAATAGATTTTAAGGAAAAAAACGTGAAAAGGATTTTTTTCTGCTATTTGAGATCAAGCATTACTGTCTCTCAGGTAGTCAAGTGCTTCTCGTAAAAGCAGCTGTCTTAAAGGTTTCCGACCGCTTTCTAGAAGGAGAATATTCCGAGAAGAGAGAAAAAGTACGATTTCGGGGTAGGTTTATACTTCAAGAATTGATGTTATTTGTGTGTACTTTATTTTTTACGGCAAGTAATCCCATCTGAAGAGACAAATAAAGGAACTGTATTGCATCAAATTTGTACATTCAATTGTGTTTGGCTTTGTAATATTAAGGACTCAAGTTTAATCAAAATTATTTATACTGATTGGGAAAACTCAATAGTGCTGCTAAGGGCGACAGGATTCGCCGGTTATATTTCCAGTGTCACTGGAAGCGAACAGAGAATGAAGAAGGAAACGGTGCTTAAACGAAATGTCCAGTTGCGAAACACGTCGAAAACCAGGAAATTTTTCCCCGTTCAACTTACGTAAATTAGAGAAAAATAGTGAGAAACACATGAACGAAAATCAGTAGATTTTGAACTCTTTTAATATGCTGCTCCTATTCAGATGCACGTTACTTCTTTACCTTTCTTACCTGTCATTGTCTAAGTCACGATTACTTCTTTTAAAAGTCTAACTATTACAAGCATGATGATGTGATACTTCCAATAACATTATTGTAACGTCTTCAAGTATCCCAGCAAAATTCCTACCTTATTATACAGTCAAAGCTCCTTATTCGCGAGGGTTATGTTCCGGACAAAGTCCGCGAATATGGAAAACCGCGAATGTGGAACGGAAATTTACATTCAAAGATAGGGATACGTTCCAAAATTTATCTTAAAAAAGGCAGTTTGTAGAACAGAATTTCTTTTTATTTTATCTGTTTACCAAAAATATTCACTTGTCGTCTGTTGTTTTTATTGCCTTAAAATCTTAGTGAGTTTTGCTTGTTTAGCAGCTTTAGGCATCTGTGTTAACTCTGACTGATACTCAAGCACTGCTTCGTCAATTTTTCTTTTAAAAATCAAGCTTCTTTCCATTGAAGGATCATTGTTGATAAAATATTCGCAAAGCTAATGAGTAATCTTCAAATCATCTGTCAGGCTTTTAGAGTTCCAGTTTGTCTAATCTGTGCTGTCTTCGGTCTCGTCTTCTACATTAATTTCCTTATTTAGCACGAGTTCCAAATCAACTTCGATTAAATTTTCTTCTTAAGATTCTAACAATTCGTGGACTTCAGATGGTTGCAAATTTTCAAAATGCTACGCGAACAAGATTCTCGGTAAGTTCCTTAGCATTCACAGCTTCCTCCTTTATTTCGATCTTCAATCCACACGCTCAGTGCTGCTTCCATTTTGTTAATTCGGGATCGCGCGCAACTTTCGAAGATAACAAGGTCGAAGCTATGGAATTCCTGATTTTGTCTTCCGAGTTTTTTATGAACCTTACTGTTGATTCATTGACGTTGAATGAACGCGCAACAGAGGCAAAGGACTCCCCAATACGTAAGCGATCGAGCATTTCTACTTTTACCTTAAGTGGCAAAACTTTTTTCCTACCGTGGGTTACCTTTTTCTTCTTCGTTACTAGCCATAATGATAAGATTGTGGCAGAAATTAATAGAGAATAGCAAGAACACTGATTCTGAAAAATTAAGACACGTACAGAAGCACAAGTTGCTTGCGAACGTTGTGCGTAGGAGCTACGAATAGTCGTTGAAATGGGATTTCGCGGACTTAACCACAGAGCGATGCCAGGTTAATCCGCAAATAGCGAATTTTTCAGCCGCGAATAAAGAGATGCGGTCACAAAAATTTCCCCCGCAAATACTGAATCCGCGAATAAGGGAATCGCGAATAAGGAGCTTGACTGTATTTACGTAGATATTGTATAAAACCCATGCTAACTGGAATTCAGTCACAGAAACGGATGTGAATTAACATATACTAAACACATAAATGTACTGTGTCCTGGCCAATATAAAAAATTTCGGTAAACTACTTATTTTTAGTAGGAAAACTCGTGTATAAAGACAATAAAATGTGTAATACAATTTCCTTGTTCGAAATGCTGAAATATTTTGCATAGAACTACATAATATCAGAGTCTTGTAATTTAAAATTTTTGTATGTGGTTCTACTATCCTCTTGAGTACAGTAGAAAAAATACCGGTTCTTTTTAGCAAAGTGGGAAGACATCTACTTGAGTAGTAGGCTACACGAGAAATAGGCACCTATACCAACGCGGTTTACAATGAATGTTTTTCCGAAAGGGTAATATACAATAAGTTCGGTCTACAATACAATAAAACGTCCCTTATTTGATATAATTTAATTTTTACACTATGTGCGAACATTGTCCAAGAAATTGCAAAATCAGAATGACCGAACACTTTGAGAAAAACTTGTATTCTTTATCACGAATCACCCCATCGCACTAAACCACACTAGACAGTAACAAACCGAAAGAGAAAGGAGAGAAAAATAAATAATTCAAAAACGATTGTAATTACAGTTAAAAGCCGAAACATAACGAAACACTCATCGTCCTTTCTCTTCAACCATAACCGGGATTTTTTTTGTCATTCTTTCGGGATAGAAATTTAGCTTGGAATGCTTTCACCGGGAAAATCTGTCAACAGTCTCACAAAATCCCCAGGCACTTAAAAAAAACACCGGGAAAAGTTTTTCCCTTGAGTATAACAATGGTCAAACTTAACATAAAAGCCCAACGTCAAAGAAACGGGAAAAACACTAATAACCACGGGATGAGCTCAAACAATGGGTAAAACAGAAATCACACTGCACGCAAAACTTAAAAGACCCAACGGAATTCTGAAAGCAAAATTGGGTGTTTTTGTAGGATTTTTTAATGGTTTGAATCTGGATAATCTATTATCCAGATTGTTTAGCCATTTAAGGGATTTTTTTCGGATCAAAGAATGGAAAACGGAAAGGAAGTTAATTAATCGGAAGAAATTAATTCAGGTTAGTTTGGATCCAATTGAGGAAACTAGTAGTACGTGTGTAGACGCCCGGATAAGGACTTTGCCCACAACCGATGCCCCAGCTAACAATGCCCACTTGAATGTACGGACCATTACTACCGAGGCCGTTGGGGCTGATGTGCAATGGACCGCCGCTGTCGCCCTGCCAAAAGCAACAAAAAAAGATAACAAAAACGAAAAAAAAAGTTAGTGAAACAGCCAACAATGCATGGTTAACTCTTTATGTGGACCTCGAACAATGCAATTATTTAGGGTTAATGGTTTACTACGGACTCTGTACTGTCTTTTCAAAATGGCGACGGTCTTTAATAGAGTGGGTTAGTAAACTCGTTCGGGATGCTACGGACATGCTTTCGAACTAGAATCTCCCGTGCTTCAACGGGCTTTAGACTACCAAGGAATTTTCAAGTACTGGCAAAAACTCCCCGAGTACTAATTAGTCGGGCGTTTCCGATGGCTTTTTTCCTTAGATTTGACTTGTATCACTCGCAATCCATTTGAACAAAGCTTTCGACCTCTGAAGGAGAAACTTACAAAACTTGAGAAACCTAGATTTGACAAGAATTAACATTCTCTAATTTCATGTGTGAAGTACAGTGCGAGAATCGATGTCACATGTCGCCATCTTTGGCTCCAATGACGCTTGTTTCCGCCGTTCCAGGCTGACACGTGCGTAATGGAGTCCGTGTACGGTGGAAACATTTGTCTTTGGCGGTCACAGATGGCGGTGTTGGATAATCGGTCAATGATGCGATCTTTCAATTATTGCTGACCTTTTCCAAGTTAATTTAAGTGTGTACAAGTTAATTCTGGTGTGTGTTGTTGTTTTGACACAAAAAAATCGAAAATGCGCCACAACAAGTCTACAACAAGTCTTTCGTGTTCTATGGTCTACTTTTGTTAGTTTACGGGTGGGAGGAACAGAAACTACGCTTCAAACGCCTTATGTCTTCGATAAGGTGGCGTTTCGGTGAGGAATTCACGTAGAGAAACTGGGTGCTGTGTGGCTTTTGCGTTTAGATGGCTGAAATGAAGTTGAATGAAGGTTTTGTAGTGTTGCTTACGAGGGGTTGTGGTTGGAGAGGGCAGGGAGAGGAGAAGGTATTAAGCTTAGTTGACAGCTCGATTGCGTTCAATCCAGTCACTAAAGCTGGTAACTCGGGTATAGACGCCGTAGTATTTGGTAGCACAACCAATACCCCAACTGACGATGCCCACTTGGCAGGCCCCAACAGTTAAAGGACCGCCACTGTCTCCCTGAATGGGTGGAATGGGGAAGAGGTCACAGATTAGCTCATTACTTCGATTGGAAACTGCTATTTGGCTACTTCGCTAAGCTCAAATAAAAGAAAAAAGCTAGTGCACACTTTCTTAGAAAGTACTCGACGTTCCAAAAGTGTAAGAAAGGCCAATGGAGCATAGTATCAAGATATGGAACATGCAAACTTACACTGCAGGAGTCTTTGTTGGGTTTGGCGGCGCAAAGGAAAGAGTCGATGATGCCACCGGGAGCGTCATTGCCGTAGTTGCGTTTGCACGCGTCATTCGTTTGGATGGTAACATCCACTTTCTGCAACGTGGCGGGTTGAGAACCTCCTACAAAATGTGACTCATGAATCATTGCACTATACCCGTAATTTACAAAACAACTAGTTAGAAAACGCTGCGAGTCTATCAGAGAAGAACTTCACTCTTGCTGAATCAAGCGTTGCAGGTTTTCCTTGTCGGCAGAGACCAAATAGGTCCCCACAGACCTCCCAGATGGCAATACTAGCACATGTGCCCATTTACTTAATCTCTGCTACTCGAAGAGCGTGTAAAATAACAACAAAATCTTCTAACTCATTGGAAAAGCCGTTATGTAAAAATTTTGGGAAGAAGAGCTTCGTGTGGTAAAGCCGAGATGGGATCATTTTACTTTTGGTATCCAATAGAACCATACAGTTAATATTGTAAACTGACTACGAGTTTTATGGAAATATATCGAATTACTGCGCAAAATTAATTAGCTAAAAGTTTATGCTTGATATAGTGTAACACAATACTGGAACGTGCTCATGATTTAGCCCATGCAATCTCAGTTGGGAAGGTTGTATCGTTCATGCGCCTTCTATGCGTAGCTCTTGGAAGCTAGCTCTAGCTCATGTCAGCTGCGTTACGTTACTCATCCAGTTTATACAGTCTTATGCATATTTCGAGCTTCTGTGTTCTCTTTCGCATTTAGCCGAGTTCTCTTCTAATGTGAAATTACAGACTGCAAGAACATACGAAATCCGCGTTCAGGAGACAATGCAATGGCGGCTGCGTTAGCATTGCCATCTATGAATAGCTTTAAGAAGCTAACTCTTAGCTTCTTGTCGGCTTCTCCATCCCAATAATTATCCAGTTTAGACAGTCTGTTGCTTATCTCGAGTTGCTTAGTTAGGTAAAACATTCCAGCAAGTTGTTTTAGCATAAATTGAGCCTAACAGAACTTGAAAACATATGAAGTTCTGCGTTCAGGGAAAATTCACAAATTTTCGTAAAATTACTCAACTCGTACGGAATAGCCACAATTTACGATCACACTTAACGATGTAGCCATGCTAGAAATGTCTATCCATTTAAACAATAGATGCACGCACCAATGTAACTGTGTTCATATCCATAACTGAATATTTAAACTATGCCATGTTCTCGTTAATCATGAGCTCTGTAGATGGCGATCTTCAACTTTTCCTGGTTAAATCAGGTAAAAAAACTCACCTTCGCGCAAACTGCCCCATCCAGCAACAACAGCTTCTTGTCCTGCGTAGCTTTGGCTACCGGTGGGTAGACAAACAGGGCGGACGACGGGCGAGTCGACGGGCGAGTCCAAGGTCAAGATCGCAATGTCGTTATACTAAGTAAACGAGACGTCGAAAAGTGAAATAAGCTGTATAGAACCAGTTTTTCTAAGCTTATTATATCGTTTTTACCAAAGTTTTGGAGTCGAATCCCTTGTGGCGAGTGACTCGACGAACGCGGCGGATAATTTCGCCGCCTTCGTTCATCTTAATGTTGAATTCGTTCAAACGGACTTCCAGACGGGCCACATCCCAAGATGACATACTGACAAAAAAACGTTAATTTACATTTCTAGGCGGCATTTTTCCGATCAACTTACTGAGCGATGCAGTGAGCTGCAGTGAGAACGTGAACCGAGTCGATCATCGATCCTCCGCAGAATTGGCGACCGCCGTTAAGCAAAACTGCCTATAATTGGAACAACAACATCGCTTTGAATAAGAAACTGCCTTTTTCGGTATTTGAGTACAGAACTTCCCTTACACTTTTTAGTATAAATATAATTTCTTACTTTATTTTACACTATCTTTTAACTTTTTTTGCTATTTTTTACATCAAGTTATAACATTTACTACATTGTTTAATACATTTTTTACTTTATTTTGCATTATTTTAAATATTTTACATGATTTTTTATATTGTTTACATTATTTTATATATTGTTTACATTGTTTTATACTATTTTTATATTTGCATATTCTTAATTTTTATTATTTTAGATTTCTGTTATTCTTTGTATTTACTTTTGTAGTCTTTTATACGTATTCTTTATTAACAAAATCGCACATGACAACAGGCGCGAGCCTATGTCGACTTTAAACAAAAATAAAAAATAGCTGGCTTAGATTTCTCGCCTGTTGCCGCAATTATGTGGGCACATTTGACGATACGAATGTAACGATAACGATATATCGATACGATATAACGATAAAGGTAAACGATACATTTGCCAATACTTATTCTTTCTAGTATTCAAGGTTATTCTTTTACTACTTAATGCTTATTTTTAAGTATTTTACATTTATTTTTTAAGTATGTTACACTTATTTTTAATGTACTTTGTGCTTATTGTTATATTAATGTGTACTTATTTTGTATTATTTAAAACTTATATTCAATTTCTTTATAGACTTTACAAGAAAACTTACAATCCAAGGAAACTCGCCAAGCGTAGCTTCTACTCCTCCAACGATACGATCCACGTTTCCGGTCGTACCACAATTGGCTCCATTGATGCCAGTGCTGGCACCGGTAGGGGCGCTGGTGGTTGTGGTGGTAGTCGCGGAAGTGGTGGTAGTAGAGCCGACACCAGGGCTGGGGGTTGTGGTGGTTGTGGTGGTTTGTTGGACAGTAGGTTGGGTGGTAGTAGAGCCGACACCAGGGCTGGGGGTTGTGGTGGTTGTGGTGGTTTGTTGGACAGTAGGTTGGGTGGTAGTAGTCACCGTCGTTGTGCTAGTAGTAGTTGTGGGCGGAGGCGTGGCTTCCTGCTGCCCGGTAATTGGGGGATACGGATGGAACGGGGGGTACTGCGGTTGCTGAGCACCAGGCCACGAAGGCTGCGAAGGGTAGCCAGGGTACATGCCAGGGAAGGGTAAGAGGGCGGGGATGAAGCCGGGGTAAAAGCCGGTGGGCGGGAACTGTTGATTCTGTGGCGCCAATGGCTGTTGCTGGTAGTTTCCGAAAGGAAATCCACCCTGGAAAGGAAACTGGGAAAGCCCCTGGTACTGGAAGCCGCCCGCGATTTGGTTGTCGCTGTTTTGAGGTTTGGTCACCGTCGCCAATCCAGAGTGGCAACAGACGCCGTACTTCTATGGAAACAAGAAGATGTATTGGCAATTAGTATGGTTTTACTTCAAAGTGAGTATAAAACACTGGGCTTTGCACTTCTTACAAGACTGGCATTGTTTTCCATTGACTAGTGAGACTGATCAAGTGATTCAGCACGTCACGTGACCAATATAACCACTCCAGTCATTTTGGAGATCTAGCTATGATTATTGTTTTCGTTTCCACGTTTTTTATTGAAAAATTCAACCGAAACGTTGGAAAAGATATTCAACTTGCATTATAGGACTTATTCCAAAGTAGGGTTCTCAGTCACGCCGGTAGAGTGCGTTTGAGTGGTTAAGCCGCCATTGTTCGTACCCTCGTTTAAGGTAAGCACTCTTGCTAGGATATCAGGGCTTACAAGATTGTGACTAGCATATGATAGTAAAACTTGGTGGATTTAATTTCCAAATAGGATTTATTCAAAAGTTGGGTTCCGGTACCGCTGGTAGATGCGCTAGTGGAGATGCATTCTTCTTGTAAAATTCCTCCACCAATGCAGAATGGTCAGAAACTTTAAAATAACAATTGTAACGATTATAAAAGTCGTAACAATTTTTATAGATCCACCAAGTTTTTTGTAACACATGTTTGCTATCCTAGCAACAGCAGTAAGCATAACAGTGTCCGAAGAAAGGCGGCTTTTTCACTAGCGCACCCTATCAGCGTAACTAGGAACCTTACTGCGGAATAACTACAGACTATTGCAACAGGTTACTTTTTTTAGATTTCAGTCCAACTAACCAATCTGCCGTTCTAGACATTATATGGCAAATAAAGGGTTCACAGCTTTGTCGCTAAAGGCGTTAGTGGAATAACCGCCACATCAGGAGAATGGTCCACGCGTGCAAAGCAACACGGGTTTTCACAAGAACGAAAAACAACAACATGATATTCATGTTCCCATAAAACTGAGGCTGTACCAGGAATACAGAAAAGAAGCAGAACGAGCTACAGGGAGTTTACGTTTAAATCCTATGCCATTAGGGCCACTGTTTACCCTTTGTCTTTTTTTTACGTTGATTTAATGTGATAAACGGTGAAATTGCATTGACAGTTTTCCCCCAACTGTTGCACATATTTCAATAATTTTTGGATAAAAATTTTCAAAATTAATCATAACTAGAATACAACGTGTAGGAAGTTCCATATTTTTGGGGAGAAGGTAACAAATCCTTTGCACAGTTATAAATTTTCCTGGCCTTTGTTTAAATATATATCTTCCTTGTGTTCTAGGAATTACCAACTCAAACTTTACTGTCCTGACCACTTCGAAAACGCTGAATGGTAAGTGAAAAATTGTCAACGCAAATTCTCTATGCAATCGTCCATAAGAGACGGGTATTGAGTAGCCTGAATGGCAGTGCATTGGATGTAAATCTTTTACAAATTTTCAGATGCGTGAACTGAAGTGCAAAAGCTCCAGTATTTACGCATTTTCTTTTTCTTCTTATTCGTCGTAGGAGTTTTATTGTTTGGGCATTGTACCCAAAATTTAGTTGCCTTTTGTGCGCAGAACCAGCTTTAACATAGCAGCTCCTCCACTAGCGCTTCTAATGATGCGACCGTGAACCCTAATTTGGAATATGCCTTATTAACTACTCTCGGTTAGCATCAGTTTGATATATTTTAATTTGTGTACTAGACGATACTCGGATCAATTGTAACACTCAACGGCTTTCTAATTTTCCACTGGTTGTAAGCTTGGAGAAGAAAATATAAGTAAACGACCGCTAAACTAGATGCTTGTTCATTTCTTACAACGAATATGAATTATGAAAAATACAGGCGTGGACCTATACAATGTTGAAAATATTTTAGTGATATTTCTGCCAAAATTTGCTATGTTTTATTTTCATATTTTCTTTCGGAGAAAGTAAAACACAGAAAGAGCTTTAGCACTATCCTTGTAACTACAACAAACAAAAACATGCAGCGCAAAAAGCTTCCTTTCCATTCTTTTCAACAGAGTTGTTCTTGTTTTTGTCATGTAAGATTATGCTAGAGAAATGCCTCTATGCATTGACGCATTCATCGTTATTTATAAGGCATTCATCTATACCTTATTTAGAAACTAGTTTTGCCGACATTTTGGGTCCTAAGGCTTAAGTGGGCGTAGCCGTGCTATCGAGAAATTACAATACATTCTAAACGGCGTAGGCGTTTAAACGGAAACTACTCAGTATTTTATTTAAAAAAATCTCCACAAGAAAGTTTGGAATAATGATAACTAGCGCAACATTGTCAAATTTTCTTTAAAAGTTCTTAGTAAATTTACAACAAACAAGTCAAATTTCAACATTATCAGGATAAAGCCTTCCTAAGCATTCGGCCTCAAGTCGCATTAAAGCACCGTTTACCAATTCCTTGGTGAAACCAGAATTAAAAACCTGTCGGTTAGTTTTAATTAATCACCTGCATAATTTTCAAATTTTCCCAGTAACAACTTCCAGAACTAATGTCGGATTTGAATTCTGTTTTTACTAAAAGAAATACTTCGTTTTTAGTAAAAGAAATATTTTGTTTTCAATAAAAAGAAATAGTTTGTTTTTACTAAAATAAATACATTTTAGTGGCTCTAGTGAATAATGAGAATGTTTAAAATTGCATTTCTGTAAAGAAAAGCTGAAATTCGTCCCACTTGTCAGGAATTTATCGAGAACATTTTAAAGAAAACCTCGACGGTTTCCGTTAGCTAGAACGATCGCAAACCTTACTGTAAAAGTATTTCAACAAAACACTGAGCAGTTTTGCAAAATCACCTACACAACTTAGCATATAATTTCTCTATAGCACTGTTAGCCTTAAGGAAAACAAATCGACCCCTCCCTTACCAAGAACGTGGCCAAGTCAGATTTTTATTATTTTCCAAAAAGTCGTTCTTTTTTCCTTTTCCTGTAACTTTCTTTAACAGTCTAACTGTTTTTCTTCTTTAACCTTAAAGTTCTTTAGCAAACAATGTGCGTTATTTGCCAAGTCTTTACTTTTGTCTTCTATTGGCTGCTGTCAAATTCAATGGACACGGTCTTCAATTCAAATATAACGCCATAAGTTATAATTCTTGTTACAATCACCTCCGCTTACAATAAGTTTTACTCTAGTCTTGAATTTACTATAGTCTTCTCTACACTTCCCTTGAAATTTTCCAAGCAGTCTCGCGCGTGTCAACAGTGTTCATCTAAATCTCGAATGCATTGACCTTTTTACCTTGAGAGTTCCAAAAATGACTTGTGCAAGAATCTTGACGAAAGAAAAGTTCCGTTTTGTAACAAGACATTGCTTTATGGGAGATTCAACCTTGAAAAGCGCTTTAGCGTCTTTTGGCCATGCACGCCTAAGCTTGGCGATGAAAGCAGTAAAAACAAGTCGTTGTTCTCTCTTCCACGTTTCCCTAGCCCATATAAGTCGGCTGAGCAATCGCGTTTCCCTCTCCCATGTCAGCCGGTTTGTCGTTCCAGCGATTTTTATCGGACAGTTATAATACCCGTATAAATTCTACTCACTCTACAAATCTCCGATTAACTGAATTCCCCTTTGAAAGCTTCTGGACGTTTACCAACACAAAAGAGCTTAAATAATGGGTTGTGGGTCCCCTCGAGTCAATTATTGTTAATAGAGTCATTGTTTACCTGTCGCCCGTCATTTTCGGCGTAGTTGCAAGTACCTTGGGCGCCCAGTACCCAGCTCTCCAAGTTGCCCAGGGCCGGTACTTTGAAGTATGGGTAGCATTGGCGGAAGGACACGCAGTTGCCTTGTACTCCACTTTTGGTAAAGCAAGCCGTCGCGCTGGATTGCTGAATACCAGCTGATTGAACTGCTTGTTGGATTTGTTGGAGCTGTTGAGCAGCAGAAGGGAAACTCATGCCTGGGAATGGAAATTGTGACGGGAAGCTAAAGAGCGGAAACGACCCTGATTGGCGCCCTTGTCTCGCTCCGATGTTTGCGCTTGGTTGGCTCGAGTCATCGGCTAAAAAAATAACGGATAATATGGGAAAGAATTAAACAACTATTAACACAGTAGGAAAAACTAAATGTGGGAAAGAGGTAAAAAATCTGGAAACTATACGTTGTTTGTTTCGAGACGAATGATGTCGCGAAAGGCAGCAGACTATCTTCTCCTACTTTCTTTTACAATTCTCTTACTTAGTCTATTATTCTGTTAATTTCTTCGATTATGTGAATTTGTCCATTTTTAGGTTTGAGGAATTTGGTGAGTGCATTTTGAGGAAAATATAAGTAAAAGTGCATTATAATAAAAATATGGAAAAGCGGAAAAAGCAAATAACAAAAGAATGTATAGAAATCTGAATCTGAAAAAAATGGGAAAAGTCTGGAAAAAATAAGTAAAAATAAATTAATAAAAATATCTAATAATGAGAAAGCAAATAACAAAAAATTCTAAGGATCTACCTCTAACAACAATAAAAATGTACAAAAGAATCTAGGAAGTATTAGTAAAAGTAAATATAACAAAAATATATAAACACGGAAAAAGCGAGAACTTAAAACTAAATCTAAATATCTCAATCTGACAATAATTTTTTAAAGATATCTGGAAAACGTAATTAAAACTACATGTCATTAAAATATGTAATAACGGAAAAGCAAATATCTATTTCAAAATTCAAAGAATCTACATCAGGAAAAAAATGTTTAAAAATATGGAAAATAATCGTAGTAAATGAAAGTAAATAAATAAATTATGGTTGGAACCGTACATAAAAAGGTAAGGTAAAGGTGTGCACCGTTCGATAGCTCAGTTTTGAGACAATGTCATGACCTGTTCATGGTCAACAAGAAAAAGGAGCCGAGCGATCGATAACTCTTTCCGAGCAACCAGCCCCTGGCCCCACCCTGTCTTAGGGGCACAGTCAAGACCCATAGGGTTTGCTGAAAAAGCCGTAATGGGTGTGTAAGGGGTTATTCTCACCTGGAGCATAATAGCATAAAAGCTGCATAATTGAGGCACAAGGAAGGGAAGGGTAAACAATACATTTCCCTGGTTCCAGCTATCTCTCATACCTTCATCGACAGAAATGGGTTGGACTAAAGAAGGGGGCTGGGCAAGTTGTCAAGAGGATGAACAACTTTAGGTGGTAAACAACGCTGTTTCTTTGTCTCCGCCTCTAGCTGACAAATGATAGCAGGTAGGCCCAGAGGAGCACAAATGAAGCATAGGCATAAGCCCTTATGCTCTAGGTGAGAATAACCCCTAAGGGTTAGGCAGCGTACCGAATTAAATTTCGCAGCTGGTATAACGAGAAGCGAAGCACAAGACCAATTTGAAGATTAGCAACGTTTGTTGGAGGTTCAGCGAAACTGGTTAACAAAATGGTTTAATTCTAGCCCTAGCCGACTTTTTTTCCCCCTTTTTGGATTTGGGGATTTAGAACATAATAAAGAGATGGAATATGATCTGGATGGGACTTTTCAGGAATCAAGAACCTGAAAACCTTGACCAGTGGCCTTGGATTGGGTGCAAGTGCGAGAGGAACGGGGAAATGTGGTTTGCCATACGAACGAGCACGGGCTTGGGCAAAAGTCAGTTACTACCGCCTTTTTGCGTCGGAACTCGTCGTCACGATTATATGACTCCTGATTGGACGATAAGCGTCCGAAACTGAGCCGGACATGTGTGATGCTAATAGTTCTACCTGTTGCGATCCCGGGTTCATCAAGGAAAACCACACACGAAGGTGTGGTCAAACTCGCGAAATTAAAAATAAGTTATATTAAATACAAATAATATTTCAAATTGGCGATGTAATTAGCAAGAATCGATCAGAAGGCTATTTACGTATAAGATTATTTACGTAGTAAAGGCAATAAATACGGATGCATGACATCCGTACCAATTAGTCAATAAATGTAAATAAAAACACGTAACATACAAAGTAACTAAAAATTTATTAAAAATTCAAAAATGATACTTATTAAAAGTTAAAAATATATTTATAAAGATATATTTTAAAAATGTATTTAGTGGAAAGATATTTAGAAACTTCATTTATTAAAAAGACATTTCAAAAATATATTTATTAGAAAGATATACAGAAAATATTTACTACAAAGATGTTTAAATGAGAACCGTTATACAAACAAAAGTTGAATGAACAAGAATGAGTTTTCTAGAAAACCGAGCAGAATACTTCCGACTCAGTATGGTATGGAAACAATGGAGCGTCTATTGAAAGGGAAAGCGTGTTATTGTACGACTGCCTTCTTTCAAAAATCAGGAACAATTATTTTTCATTATAGCGACCCTTAAAAGTTCTTTAAACGAGGCTTTACCTGACGATCTCCTTTCAATTAAATGTTTTAACTAGACGGATTTTATCCATAATCAAATGCTAACAAACAATCAATTAATAATCAAATACTAACAAACAATCAAGTAATAATAAAATACCGTTGAAATAGAAAACTATTATTATGATAAATAACAATATCAAGAAAAAATTCCCATGGAAACGTTCCAATTGCCATACGCTATTGTCCCGATACAACGAAACGAATTTGGACAGCAAATGTCCCATGTAGTTAGTGTCCAAGTGGTAAGCTTCTGGACCCAACAGCAAAAAACTTGAACTTTAAAAACCATGTGCTATTGTAAAGAAAGGTATTGAGTAGCCCAGCGTTAAGGCGAAAGAAAACCATCCAGCCAGTTCTGGAAAACTCGTCCAGTTCAAGTTCAAGAGCGTTAAAGTCCAAGGCCAAAGCTCGCACTCAACACCCAACGACCATGATTTGTCTTCCAAACTGTCGTTTATGCTGTGGGGACACCCAAACGATTTTTTGCACTTGTTTGACAAGCTTTTAAAGCTTCCTTTACATAATCTTCCGGGACATCTCGAAGAAGATTCGCTGTTACGTAACAAGTGCGTGGGTTTACTGCTCGTCAACTCACTGTTGTGTGAAAGAGGAAAAACAACTCATTCCAAGGTTGCTATTCTCTGGGCTATTTTCCTAGCCAAGCCATTCGTCCCTCTTGGTTTTGGCTAATTAACCGATAAACAGAGCGTTTGACCTAGGCGCAAAGTGCGTTCACCTTTTTACGACGCCCAGTTTAACGCACTTGGTCTTTTTTATACTCATTTAGTCAGCTTTATTGTACGAAATTTTTATTCTATTCTAATTGCTAACCATTCTAGCTTAATAGCAGTTTTTAAGTTCACTTAGTTTCCTTGATTTCTTTTTGGGGCTAATTTAGTTCCTTTTAGTAATTTAGTAATTTATTGAATTTATTTTGACTACTTCAGTTTTATTGACAAAGCTAGCTTGTTCTATCAAACAACAAATTATTACTGTAATACAGCTAGGAATTCTGCGCTGCCTTAAAGTATTTGGTTTTATGTTTTTCTACTTTCTTTACCTTTCTTGACTATTTTATCAACTATCCTAGTTTAGTTCTTTGTTAGAATGCATTTCTCCGCTCTGAGAATTTGTTCTACAACGCTCACTATGGGAGTGACGAAATGATTGTTTGCAATCTAGAGTGGTCGATGACGAAAAGAAGATTGTGAAAGAGTGCTACGGAAATTTCCAAGGTTGCAAGAAAAAAAAAAGTTTCCCCGAGTCCGTTAGATTTTGAACTTGAACTCGAAATGAAGGTAAGGGGTCTCAGGATCGGTCAGAACTAGCCTAACGAGTTTGGTTATTACCATCTCTCAGGTGCAACGACCTGACCGTGTCAACAAAAATTGGTATTTCAATGTTAGAATGAAGGAAAGAAATGGAGCGGTGCCAGGGCCACCTTTAAAGGCTGTTCTCTCGCGCGTTGCCAAAGAAAGACCGCGGGGCGTGGTTAGCGTTTCAAGTCGTCGGCAAGCGAGGCAAAAAGGAAGGAAAATTAACCAGCTTCCAAATGGCGGATAAGTATAACACGTAAAAGAATAAAAAAATTAAGAAACTTTAATCTTTTATCCCTTTAAAATGTGTCTAAGAATATTTTCTAACTAATTTACTTTTCTAACTAATTTTCTTTTCTAATAATTATCCTTACTAACTAATTTTCTTTTCCAAAACCTTTTCAACCAAAAGAAAAACGCACTGATGGTTTCCTACTGATGGTTTCTCACCAAGTAACATAAAAAGAAAATAGAAAAAAATATGTACCTTCAACAATGATGGCATCTGCAGTTTCATACTCCAATCCGTGGATTCGACTAACAACCCCACAAGCGAGCAGGATGACTAGTCCGGTACAACGCATGGTTGAGGGAATTTGATGGATTCCCAACTCAAAAACCCCCAGAAATCCTTCGCAAGACACGCGAACTTTTTTCTTTCTTTAGATTTTCACGGAGTCCAAGTCGTTCGAGTTTCCAAGTGTCGGTCGGCTCACTCTCCACCAAACTGCGCTAAACAAATGGGAAAATTCAGATATAAGGTTCAGAGACAACGGTCACCAACTTCGGATTGCACCGCTGGAAGCTTTTGCCGGAGAAAAAGGAAAAAAAACGAGCACCAAGCACTGAATCTTTCTTCGTCCCCGAGTGTTAAATTGTGAGCAGGAAAAGAAAGCCAGAAAAATGGTCCAGTTGTGCTCCCAGTGGTAACAAAGTCCGTGGTCCAGGTTGCAATCGTGAAAAAAGTCTTCGAAGGGAGTCGAGCAAATGGAAAAAGTGGCAAGTAGTGGTTATGAGTGAAAATAGCACTAGTACCTTGAACTTGGGAGAATCCCCAGGTGGATTGAAGCGGTCTCGGCTAGGGCATCAGCATTTTAACAAGTTGGGACGGCAGAGGTGGCGCTAGCGTCGCCAAGGTACCGTCCGAAGAGGAGGAGGAAGAGGAGGACGCATTTGGAGGCTTTTTTTGTTGGGGAAACTTGACTGGTTGGGACTTGTTAGGCATACTGCCATGTGTTGGCGTCCTTTTGGCAGACAGACTGTAAATTCATGGACGAAACTCTTGTCATATGAAGTTATTCTCCATTATGAATGGGCTAGAGGGACAATAGACACCGCTGGGCAGGTCGGGACTTCAATAATAAACGGAGAGGTCTTGTTACAAGGTGCGGTATGGAAATAAGCTCTGATGGGGGACGTGGTGCCTAGATCATTTCGAAAAACGCTAATGGCGATGGTTTTTCTTGAATAAATTCTGCGTCGGTTCTTTCAGGGGCCACGTGAACTGAGATGTGTGGTGCAATATCTAGTGTTCTTAGTATATTGCGCCGTTGTTCCAGAACTGGACAGCCTACGTAACTAAGCGAGCTTGTCGAGTCCTTCCCCCGAGGAGCGTTATTCCCAGTGCTTGGGCATTTGAAACGCGTTTGTCTTTACTTGGCTTGCATGGCAAGTTGTTGAGGGGTAGTCCGGAATGAAGCTTCGCTTTACGCGGTAGTGAAGTGTAGCGGAAGGGGCACTAAAACCGTGCAAAACGAGTTCACAGGAAGTATAGTTTCGGTAAATTAGTAAAATTTTATAATAGTAGCATTTTTTTAAAAAAATTGTAAAAGTTAATAAATTAGGAATCTGTTTAGTAAAGTTAAAAGTTAGTAAATTAGGAAAATTTTTCGTACAATTTCGGAACAGAGCCGCGTAAGTCGAGACGGGAATGGGAAACGCCTCGGGTGGGGTGACCGCGTAGAGCGACACTGTTTTGTATGGGGAACCGAATTTATTATCGAAACTTTTCCCAGTCGCGATCTAACAAGCAGGTATGTAGAAACGTTTAATTGAGGCCGTTTGTCTACGGGGGGCTAAAACGAGGAAGGTAATTAGCATATGTAGCGGAAGGTCGGAATAAAGAGGCCGAACCGCTAGAATATTAATGTCTCAGAAAAGACTACAAAGGCTGGTCAAAACTTGGGACAGCTTGTTGAACACGTTTTTTATTTTATGGAACGGTAGAGTGTGCCAAAGCTCGTGTTAATGTTCGCGTGAGCGTTTTGGGGAACGAAATCACAGTCGTAACCAGGGTTGGGCGGACTTGGAGTTGAAATGGACTCAAGTCCGGATGAAGTCTATTTTTGGACATATTTCGGAGTTGACAAACTCCGGCAATTCCTTTTCTTAGTGAGTTGAGCTTGCACTTGGATCTAGCTAACACCGGAATTGGAAGGGAGCTGGACTTTGACGCTAAGGGAATTGGATTACGGGAGGAATGCAGAAAACCCTTTCAGAAAAAGTTTTGTTGGGAAAAGTAGCATTTTCATAAGAATTTCATTCCTGGTAGAACGTAGCAGTGTGATTACACAGAAGAAGCTTTTTCTCTCCAGAAAGTCAGTTAATTTAGAGCTGCTCATAAGGAATAATAGTGGAAAAGCTAAAGCAAGAAACGTATTATGAGCGTGCTTTTCTATGTTTCCAAGAATAATATCAAAAGAAAGCTAAACACGCGTAATATAAGACAGTAAGGTTGCTCTAATCAATCAGTCTACAACAGAGTTTTGAGCGAAATGGAGTCCTCAATTTATAAGCATGTTTCCCTCGCGAAAAGCTATTCTTTTTCTGATGAACATTTTAAAGTGACGTGTAACATTTGTCACACAATTCATTCGGCGTCACGTAAAGCGACTTCGAACTTGATCAGACACCTCAAGGTAAGATATATCGTTTACGTGTTTCAAGCGTGAGAGACTAGAACTTCTATTATAATAGCGTAAGCACCCCGTTCAGCATGGAGAGTTTTCCGCTGAGAAGCAACAACCCACAACTTCATCAAACACGAATATCTCCACCTTTTTTTCGCCATCAACATTCGCGCGGAATGCTACTGTTCCTTACCCGACAAATTGCGCTAGGGCGAAGTCTCTTTTGATGAAGCTCATAATTTTACTGACGTCGAAGATGCTGCCACTAAGTCTCACGGAGGACGAGCACTTTCGAGAATTTGTTTCCGCTCTTGATCCGAAGTTTAAACTGCCAAGTCGGAGGTCTCTTACTCGCAACATTATCCCCGATTACGTCAATTTAGCCATGGAAAAAATTAAACATTTGCTGGACAAAAGATCATCCCCAATAAGCTTAACTTTGGATTTATGGAGTAGTCCGAAAATGCAGGGGTTTTTAGGGGTAACAGGCCATTTTTTAAAAGATTGGACGTTAATTAGCTTCACTTTAGCCTGTAAGCATTTTCCAGTTAGGCACACAGCAGCCAATATTGTCTCTGAATTAGAATTGCTGTTGAGCACTTCTGGGCTGGCTTTATCGGATATAGCCTTTATTGTAACTGACAACGCGACCAATATGGTCAAGGCTTTTTCTGTTCAGTTGCCTCTACAAGAACCAGACGAAAACAATCAGGATTTACAAGAATCTTCTGAAGGGGAAGAAGAGGAGGAGGACGGGCTGACCAATATTTTTAGTCTGGATAGCTTTGCTGCCGCCATGGACGAAGAGCTACCTTCTGAGATTGTTCACCTTAGATGTTTTGCTCATACATTGCAATTGGTAGTCAGGGACGGGTTAAAGAGTTGTTTAAACTTTCAAGCTGTGTTCCTTAAAATTTTAAACATCATCAGACGTAGCAAGCAGTCCTTGTCTACGAGTGAGGCTCTGCATGCCCTGAAACTAATCCCACAGTCCTTTAACTGCACGCGTTGGAATTCCCAGATTAAAGCTATTCGGTCAGTACTCAAGATAAATCAAAGAGACTCGACAAATGCGTCCCGAACAACAGGATTACATTAGACGACAGAAATTTTTTAAACGAATTCATTCAACTGTTTGGAATATTCGAAGAAGTAACCGAGTTAATTCAGACTCTTCCCCAACCATTAACTATGCTTTACCCTTCGTTAGAGCTTTGCGACGTTTTTAGGTGACTTCGATGCCTTACATTGCTCTAGAATCTTATCTGTGCTCAAAACATCCGTTGACAGCAGACTGTCACAGTACGAGAAGCTTGATTACTTTAAAATATCTACAGCCCTTGACCCTAAATTTAAGTTAGGCAGTTGGTGTATTGACAGCGAAGAGGCAGAAAGCATTCGTTGGTCTATAGTTGTGAAAATTACAGAGCTTGGCGAAACACGTACGAATCCGCCATCTCCCAAACGTCCGCGTTTGGAAGAAACTAACTCGTCTCAGCTCGATAGCCTCATATTCGCAAATCCACAATGTCCTGTCCAGACAACTCCAGTGTCGACCGAATTGGAGACATACTTATCCGAACCTTGTATCTCCAAGACTGACGGTGTATTAGGCTTTTGGAAAACGAATGAAACTCGGTTTCAGAAGCTTGCAAAGTTGGCATCGAAGCATTTGCATACCCCAGCAACTTCAGCTCCAGTAGAGCGAATCTTTAGTTATGGAGGTAAAATTTTGCGACCTGACCGAGCAAGAATTGTTCCCGATGTATTTGAAAATCTAATGTTTTTGAGATGTAATGAAAAATTTGTGCATTGGATGTTGATACATTTTACTTTTATGAAGAAACTTCCTTGGAAATGAGTAACAGTTTCAGTAAATTTCCTATTAAGGGGACTTGCGGACTTGTTTAAATCTTTTAGCCAGGAGTTGGAATTGAGTTGGACTTAACTATTATAGAGCAGAGTGGAGTTGGGAGTTGGAACTGGAATTGGTTCTGCCGAAAAAAAATGCAAGGATTTGGAGTTGCAATTCATTTATAGTTTCAGACGGACTTGGATTGATACGAAGTCCTTTTTTTTGGAGTTTTGCCCAAGCCTGGTCGTAACATAACGAGCGTTATCGCAAAGAGAGAAACAGTTGCACTTTAAAGGGCAATGGACACCAAAAAACAACTTTGTCTTATAAAATAGAGTGAAAAATCTAGTTCCCGGATATGTTTCTTTTTTCCATGTGCGAAATAATAACGAAGCTATTATAGAAATAAGAAATATGAAATTCAAATCTGGCATTTTTCTCATTGGCCCAGCTTGGTCACGTGATACCGTGACGTCACGGAAGCACCCCTCGCTGCCTTGGCGCGGTACCTTCCAGTGTTTTTGTGTACACAAAGCGTAATAGTGATACTCCAACCAAAGTAAAATGACAGAATCAACGGAAGAGATAAGATATTTTTATAGAAACAAAGGTACAGAGGACGAAGGGACGGAATGAGACCGAACATTCTCCATTCCCGTGGCAGTTACATTCAATTTAGTGAAGGCATACCAGTTTGAGCCTGTTGTGCCCAAAACATCGCTAATCGAACAGTCAAGTGGTCGTGTACATGTTGCGAAAACAGGGAATGTTGTGGCTGAAAACAGCAGTGAGTTTGCAGTGTCTGAGTGGTTAGTAATTATGGAATTTTATATACATCTGACTGTACAGTATTTTGTAAGTGTGACTGTGGGAATAGCGGTCGGCAGCAAAACTCCCACATTCTTTGTTCCTAAATCCCATTTGTATTTTTTTTATCAATACCACTGTCGAACTGGTCTTCTGTAAAATGTTCACCACACAGACGTAAAATACAATTTTCCTTGTAAACAAAGTCAGCCCTAGTCCGTTGTACTTGCAAGGTCCACTGCCGTCTTCTTTCTGGATCTTTTGGGAAATTGTAGTCTACATCCCTACACTCGAACTTCCTCTGTTACGACAAACGTAAGCAACACAAAAGCTACCATTCCTTCTCTTTTTCGATGATGGAGGCTTACTTGCCATTTTCCACCAGTAAATCTATAAAACACACGAGGAAATCAAACCGCACTGTGTATAAACAAGCACCCGTAAGCCGCTTCTCTCGCGCGGAGGGCTTCCGTGACGTCACGCTTCTCATGGCGCGAAAATGCCAAAACTTTGCAAGGCAATAACTCTGAAACGGTTGGTCAGAAAAATCTGAAACAAAACTCTGTTCTTAGAATACTGTGTATTATACGAATCCATCAAAATCTCAAAATGCATTTTAGGTGTCCATTGCCCTTTAAATGAGTCAAGCACACGAGACAAACGGAACTATGTTACATGCCTCTTAGCACCTGTAAGACAAGCATGAGCTCAAATAAGTACGACCCTAAAATGTTTTTTGCGAGTTTTCCAATTATAATAAAATTTACGGAAACGTAATTCATAGTAAAGTAAGAAAAGCCTAAGACGTTAATGGGTCGATGATTCGACGTCGTATGTCTTAAAAAGGGAAAAAAATATAGTAACGATATTAAATGTAATTTATAGCCCTAAGCAGTTCAGAATAATTGTAAGTGTAAAGTTTGGAGTGCCCCTTTTCTAAATGGGAGAAAATGTTTATAAACTACGACGAAAATAATGAAGAATAAAGAAACAGAAATAAATTATTGTGCGACCAAACTTGTTCTATAAGGGAATTGATACTAATCCTAATTTTCGATTCAAAATATCGATAGGATAATTTGAAAAGTGAGGTACAGGGTCTATTGTGAAATAGTCTGGAACGGAGCTTTAATTTCTTATTGTCTCCTTTTAATCGCTTTATGTTCGACATTGAGTTATATAAAATAATCGCATATAGAATAAAACTACAGAAGAATTGACATACAAGTGAGACATGTTTAGAGTACGAAATAGAGGTAAATTTGTGTTGCTTGGAAACAATAGTTAAAGGAAAAAGTCATTAGTGGGCATTTTCCTCAAATTGATGAGGGCTTAAACACGGAATCTAACTCAAAGTTAGTCCCAGGACACGAGGAATCGTGAAGATTATAAATGTACTCCGAAGTGATACCAATCTAGTGTGTAGAACTGGTAAGTCCGGTATTGTTATTTCGTCTGTGGGACTTTACCCGTTAGGTCGTTTGAATTCTTTGTAGAGTTGTAACATGTGAACAAAATACAGTGACTGTATTCATGACTAGAAGGTTTAGTGAGTTCAGGCGCAAGAGCATTTGGAACAACTGTTTGTAAATTCAATATTTTGATATTACGTGACATGATAGCTACTATCGAGCGTCAATAGCCATAGCTTGTGTGCATATTGGGACTTGTGATATCAATAAACCAATGTTTCTATCGCATTATATAGTAAAATATATTTTTCAATAAAATTAGTCGTGAAGTTTCAAAATGGGAATACAATTTCAATTTACGATCGACATTGTTGAATTCAGTGGCTGGCGATGAGTTAGTTAGTAAACGATATACTCGTTGTAAGGTGTTTACGAGAAGGAGCGACACGAATGACATTTCCGTAGGTGCGGCTCTTCTTTTTGTCGCCCTTCGTGGTGACGTCAAACACACAAAAAATGCCCAAAGAAGAGAAATGGTCCTGCTCGAACTTCTCAGTCGTTTGACTTCCAGAAGTTTTCAGGCGGCTATTCGTATTCTATCATAAATGCCGGCACGATCATGTAGAAAAATTAAAGGACTGTATTCATTCCTTTCGTTTCTTAATTTTCTTTGTTCAAGCTACTATACTACCGTCTTTGTTCATAACATCTAAGAAGATCATGACATATTTGTTCAAGATATTGAACAAAGAAAATATACACTGGCAAATCACAAAGCACAAAGCTCTAAAAAAGCCTCGGGAGACGGTTCTACCTTTTTCAAGAATTATAAAACGCAAACCAATGCTTTGGAACGTTTTGATTACACTGCCGAAGAGTTTTAAAGTAGGCTTTTAAGTTACCAGGCCTACCTGTATGTAACCTCAGGAGGTTTTCTTAGACCTCACTGTAAAAAAAAAGATTACCTAGTAATTGGCTTCGGCCTGCACTGGTTCGAAAAAAAAAGATTACCTAAGACAGGTATATTTTGGCCTGCTAAAATCATTAGTTACCACTCAACATGTTAATATTTCCCCAATGGTTTGCTTCTACTCAACAATGGAGAATCAGCACTCAAAACATGAAGATTATGATGGATATCGCATATCTATTGCTAAGTTAAAAATCACGGGAAATTTTTCGAAAAAAACACAGTTATGATACGACAAGAGTCCCAAAATTCACAACACCATGACAGGTTTCGAATAAATTGGCTTTTCTTTCAGCACTAGGTCCAGAAGTATTGGATCACTCTGAAAGTCCTTTGCAGTAATTTACCCAAAATTTGAAAGCGAATTTCTCTGAACATAACTAATTTTATCCAGTAATATAATAATTTCTTTGTCTGATCACTTTAGCCCAACGATTGGGTAAATCGAAGATTGATTTCTCCAAGAACGCCTTTGCTTTTTTGGAAAAAACTGATCGAGGGGCTTTTTTACGGCCTCCAGATTTTCGAAATTTTTCCCATAAAGACAATTTTGAATAGTGATAAAAAGATGATAATCTGATGGAACAATGTTAGGAGTATAAGAATTGTGGGACAGAACATCCCTGGAAACTTCGAACAATTCTTGTCAGGTCGGCAAATATGTGTGATGTTCGGTAAAGATGTTTTCGGAAAAGACGCCTCTTCTGTTGACCAATCGTGGCCGCTTTTGGGCAAAGATATCCTTCAAATTTTACGATTGCTTGCAGTATTTGTCATACTTGATGGTTTGACTCACTGGCAGTAGCTCATAATAAACCACTCCTTTAAAATCCCACCTGAATTACAGCATCGCCTTTTTCGGGTGGAGCACAACTTTACGGACAGTTTGTGGACGGTTGTCACTTGATCCTCAAGATCTTTTTCTTGTTACCTTATTGCAGACAGTCCATTTTTCATTTCCCGTAATCACCTTCATCATAAAAAGATGTCCCTTGTTTTTATTCAGCAACAACTCGGACGCATCTACGCGCTGTTCCAGGTTCCTGTCGCACAGACAGTGGGGGAGCCTGATGTCCGCTCTATTCACGTTTTCAGCTGATTTCGGTTGGTTCACAACGCTTTTGTGTGATAAATCAACGGTTTCCTGTATTTCCTAAATTTTCAGATGTGATTTTGTGTCCAGCAAAGTTGTTATTTGGTCCTTATTGACCAATTAAGGGCGACCTGGTCAGTCACCATCTTGGAAAAAAACAGAAGAAATAATTCCCCTTCGAAACAGCGGACACCATTTCCGAACCACGGGTTCTTTTAGGGGATTAGCACCATAAACTGCACATTTTTTTGCCGTTTCCGCAGCGTTGAGACATATATGGAAATTATAACGCATAAAAAGGCTATAATTTCCAGCGGTACCGTTCCTCTTTCAGCGTGAATAGAAACTTCATATTTACGTCAAAAACTACCAAACTTTGGTTAACTTGTCAGTGAGAGACCAGTCTTGCTAGATCGTGAGGAAAAAAGTGCGCACAGGCACTCAGAGAAATACCGGGCTGTTTGATTGCGAAAGTAGACAAATCACTGCACTGACATTTAGAGTGACCCAATATACGAAAGTTACAATATGTGAAAAGGTGCCATGAACTTATCACAATAATATATCTCGTCTTTGATGCTAGAAAGCAAAAATTCGTTCGAAATAATTTGGAACCGTGCAATTCGCGAGAAATATGCTAACCTATTCAGAGTCCACCTCTGATGCCTCTCATTTCGAACGTTGCGCGTGAATTTCCCGGTGATGATTAATCGAACCTTTTCTAGTGTGATTTAAATAGAGTGACTATATTAGGATGATACAAAAACGGGACATTCTAATGTCAAAACGGGATAAAACTATTGTTATTTTCTAAAAATAAAGCATATAAGTGTATTAAACAGTGTATTGATGTTAAAAGTGTATCTATGTTGCCGCCATTCATTATGTAAAGCGGTTTGTGACAAGCAATTCGTAGTGTCGTCTTAATGAGTAGACGCAGAAGGAGAATCTCTCTCACCTCTACGGCTCCAGGTGTAGAGGAGGGATGGGACAGTGTGGACACTTTTCTGTAGTTTATTTTTCACTTCACGTGGAGACAAAACTGTAGCCTAAAACTATACTCGTTAGATGGCCTGGTGTCCTAGCTATCAAATGAGGTATTGTACGCTTGAAAAACACAAACAATAACACCAAATACCCATGAAAATTGGAGGCTCCTCCAACTGTCCAAAACGAGATACCGGGGAGACAATTTGGACTTAGGTGTGGTGCGATTTGTCCGTGCATATTGCCGTAAGAAAAATATTCGAGTGCCGTTTTGAAAAAATACACAATAGACTTAAAATATCTAAATGAAATCTTACAGTTATATTCCCTCTCGATATAGGAATCATCCTAGCTACAGTTAGTGCAAGGAAACGCAGGGTTTTGTCAAAATGATTATTGGCAACAATAAAAGGCAACGTTTTAGAGCACAGAGTATACTCCGTGTTTTAGATGCGCGGCTGTATCTCGAGCTGTAAGCTGAATTCGGGTGCGCAGCGTTGCCAACAGCATGTTTTTCAGTAGTAATAATGGCTCTGTCCAAAGCGTACACTGTAAGAAAAGTATGTAAATATACACAAGTTTTACCATGAATTTAATGTAATGTTACCAATATTTCTTTGTAACGTGTAGTGAAGAACAATTTTTAATAAATTAGCACTTATATTCTTGTTTTCATACAGCAATTTAAGGGTAAAAATAAGTAAGACGAACTTTTGGTAATTATACACACACTTTTTGTACGTTTACTAATACATATGGTGAATTTACATACCTATGAGTTGTGAAATTACAGCTGTTTGTGTAATAGACATTCACCTGACTTTCTGTTCAAATCAGTGTTATTTTTCGTACATTTATCTTTTTCTTTGTATTTTTTGTTCACATTAATTTTGCGTGAAAATGCAATTTCACTGTAAAGTTACAAAGTTATTTGTGTAATACGCTTCACAAATGAAATGTTGTGTTTCTGTAGTAAGTTTTTGGTTAATGTAACAAATATTTGTTAAATTAATTTACACGTATAATTCCCTATAGAACGGTAAAAAATGTATTAAAATCACATGTAATTTTCTGTAAATTTATGCAAAATATTTCTCAGTGTTTAGATTATAAAACTCATCTTCTATGTGTTTCTCAGCTTTGCTTTCTGTTATTCGCGGAAGCAAAAATACAAT